>BQNB010208717.1:0-10388 GCA_026074375.1 Tanacetum coccineum
TGATGGCTTGGGTCCCCAAAGGAAACTAATTTCCTTATTTTATGTGAAGGGTCATCCACAAAATGAAGATCAAGGCTATGTTAACAGTGGATGCTCAAGGCACATGACAGGCAACATGTCTTATCTCTCAGACTTAAAGGAATTTGATAGAGGATATGTTACCTTTAGGGGAGGAGCAAAAGGAGGAAGAATTGCTGGTAAAGGAACTCTTAAAACTGGTAAGCTTAATTTTGAGGATGTGTACTTTGTCAAGGAGTTACAGTTTAACCTTTTTAGTGTTTCATAGATGTGTGACAAAAAGAACAGTGTTCTTTTTACTGATACTGAATGTTTTGTTATGTCTCCTGACTTTAAGTTAGCTGATGAAGTCAGGTTTTACTTAAAGTTCCTAGAAAGAACAACATGTACAGTGTTGATATGAAGAATATTGTTCCTAAAGAGAGTTTAACTTGTCTTCTTTCAAAGGCCACACTTGATGAATCAATGCTATGACATAGGTGGCTAGGTCATGTAAATTTTAAACTATTAATAAACTTGTTAAGGATAACCTTGTGAGAGGTTTACCTATAAAACATTTTGAAAATGACCATACTTGTGTTGTTTGCGTTAAGGGAAAACAACACAAAGCCTCTTATAAGTCCAAGATCCAGAACTCTATTGCTCAACCTTTATTCATGTTGCATATGGACTTGTTTGGTCTAACTTTTGTGAGCAGCTTAATAAATAAGAAATATTGTCTAGTTGTTACTGATGATTATAGCGGATTCACTTGGGTTTTCTTTTTAGCCTCTAAGGATGAGACAAGTGGCATCCTTAAGAACTTTATAACTGAGATAGAAAACCTAGTTGATAAGAAAGTAAAAATAATCAGATGTGACAATGGGATAGAGTTTAAGAATAGAGTTATGAATGAATTTTGTGAATAAAAAGGCATTAAAAGAGAATATAGTATAGCTAAAACTCCTCAGGAAAATGATGTTGCTGAAAGGAGAAGTAGGACACTGATTAAGGCAGCTACAACAATGTTAGCAGACTCTAAGCTACCCACTACATTTTAGGTTGAAGTAGTTAATACTGCTTGCTATGTGCAGAATAGGGTAATAACTGTTAAGCCTTATAACAAGATACCTTATGAACTGTTTAGAGGTAGAACTCCTACTCTCAGCTTCATAAGACCACTTAGGTGTCATGTTTCTATTCTTAATACCTTAGATCATCTTGGCAAGTTTGATGGAAAATCTAATGATGGATTCTTTGTTAGATACTCATTGACTAGTAAGGCTTTTAGAGTATACAACATTAGAACCAAGAAAGTAGAAGAAAACTTGCACATTAGGTTCTTAGAGGATAAACCTATTGTTTTAGGCAATGGTCCAAAGTGGCTGTTTGATATTGATAGTCTAACAAAATTAATGAATTATGTGCCAGTTATTGCAGGTACAAACTCTAATGATTTTGCAGGTTCAGAAGTCAGTATTGGTGAAGGTTCTACTAGCAAGGAAACTGACACTAGCCAAGACTACATTGTGATGCCTCTGTGGAAAGATTCTTCATTGATTGATTCTCCTTCAATGAATGTTAGTCATGATGAACCAGAACTTTCTTGTGATGCTGAAAAGAAGGATGATGAAGGGGTTAGTAAAGAAAGTGGAGTTGATGACCAAGAGAAACCTGAAAGCAGTACTCCAAATATTAATACTGTTGGGCCAAGTATTAATACTGCTAGTGCAAATCTTAAAACTGGTAGTCTACATATTAATACTGTTAGTCCAACAGTTATTACCACTAGGTCAAATCGCTCTCAAACTGTCTCAGACATATTTTCATTGAGAGACAATGTTACATCTGAAGCCACACATGCTGATTTATTTGGTGATGAAACAGAAATGGATATGAGCAACCTTAATGCCTCATATCAAGTTCCAACTACTCCAAATACAAGAATCCATAAAGATCATTCACTTGATCATGTGATTGGTGATATACAATCTGGTGTACAGACAAGAGGAATGACCAAAACTGCAAATGAACAAGGATTTCTCAGTGCTGTTTATGAAGGGAAAACTCATGAAGACCTTCATACTTGTATGTTTTTCTGTTTCCTATCCCAGGAAGAACCCAAAAGGGTTACCAAAGCTCTAAGTGATTCAGCTTGGGTAGAAGCAATGCAAGAAGAGCTTCTATAGTTTAAGCTTCAAAAGGTTTGGGTTCTTGTGGATTTACCTAAGGGAAAAAGGGCCATTGGTACAAAATGGATTTTCAGAAACAAGAAAGATGAAAGAGGCATAGTTATCAGGAACAAGGAAAGACTAGTTGCTCAGGGATATACTCAAGAAGAAGGCATAGACTATGATGAAGTCTTTTCCCCTGTAGCAAGAATTGAAGCCATAAGACTGTTCTTAGCTTATGCTTCCTTTATGGGATTCATGATGTACCAAATGGATGTTAAAAGTGCTTTTCTTTATGGTCAGATTGAAGAGGAGGTATATGTGTGTTAGCCTCCAGGGTTTGAAGATCCTGACTATCCTAACAAGGTTTACAAGGTGGTGAAAGCACTGTATGGGTTGCATCAAGCTCCAAGACCCTGGTATGAGACCTTGGCTAAGTATCTATTAGAAAATGGGTTTCATAGAGGAAAGATAGATCAGACCCTGTTTATCAAAAAGCAAAAAGAGGATATTTTGCTTGTACATGTCTATGTTGATGATATTATTTTTGGCTCTATAAAGAAGGAGTTGTGCCTTGAATTTAAGAAACTGATGCATGACAAATTTCAGATGAGTTCTATAGGAGAGCTCACCTTCTTCTTAGGTTTACAAGTGAAGCAAAAAGAAGATGGAATTTTTATCAGCCAGGATAAATATGTGACTGACATATAAAAGAAGTTTGGTTTTCAAGATGTCAAGACAGCTAGCACACCCATAGATACAAAAAAGCCCATGCTCAAGGATTCAGATGGTAATGATGTTGATATCCATCTATACAGGTCAATGATTGGATCATTGATGTATCTTACATTATCCAGGCCAGATATTATATTTGAAGTATGTGCATGTGCCAGATTTTAAGTACACCCAAAGTTTCACACTCACGTGTTGTAAAAAGGATTTTTAGATATCTAAAAGGCCAACCCAAATTAGGTCTCCGGTATCTTAGAAATTCTCCCTTTGATCTGGTGGCATATTTTGATAGTGACTATGTTGGAGCTAGCTTAGATAGGAAATCAACAACTTCATGGCAATGCCAAAGCAAACTATTAGTTGCCAAAACTCTACTACTGAAAGCTGGAGTAATGTAGTTGCTGCTAGTTGTTGTGGACAAGTACTCTGGATTCAAAATCAAATGCTAGATTATGGTTACAACTTCATGAATACCAAGATTTACATTGATAATGAAAGCACCATCTGCATTGTTAAGAATCCAGTGTTTCACTCAAAGACTAAGCACATTGAGATAAGACATCATTTATCCAGAGTTCCATGAGAAAAGCTTAGTCAAGTGAGCATGATTCACATGATCACAATGTTGGTTGATTTACTCACAAAAGCATTTGATGTTGGCAGATTTCAATATCTGATTGCAAGTATTGGAATGCTCAACCTCTGAAGTATTGATTGAGGGGAGGATAATTGTGTTACTATAAAGCTGATTATACACAAAGTATGTTTGCAATAAAATAGAAAAGCTTCATAAAAACAAGCAGAAGTGGGTGAAGGGTCAGGAAATCCCACTGAAACCTAACACACATCCACAACTGCTTCACTACCTAATCTTGAACCAATCACTATTCTATCATTATCTTAACCCAAAAAAGATTTAAAAAACATGGGGAACATCAAGCCAAATAACTACCCTCACCAATAATAAAACAAGCCAAAAAGAACCATTGAGGTTATCTCAGTCTAGGGGGACCCTATGCCATTGTAAACAATAAGACTGTCATTAAGAGTGGGGAAGACAGAATGGAAAGGGCTGCTGCCACTGCTGCTTATTGAGTTGAAGTTGAGCAGGACAGTGGTAACATAAATAGGTCTCAATCCATGGTAACACTTAATGAGTCTTTTCCTCAGGGAACTGATTCAGGTTGTGGTCTCGGGTGCCAAGATACCACATTGGGGGGTGCAGAAGCTCCAATTAGGTTTGAGACTGCATCTAAACAGTCTAATGATCCACCTCTCTCAAGAGTTAACACACTTGGAAGTGTGGAGAACATCATGAAACTAAAGGAATTGATAGATCTTTGTACAAAACTACCTGAAAAGGTTCTTGATTTAGGATAACAAAAACAGATAGAGTGATTCAGTGAGAAAAAGAATTGAGAGAAAAAGTGAGAATAAAAAACTGAAAGGCGAGCTTGTTAGGAATGCAAAAAATTGATGATGAAAAATGCTTTTTGGAATGACTTTGAGGTTAAAACTGGTACCTCAAAAGTTAATACTGCTAGGCATTACTTAGTACTGCTAGGCATTATTTAGTACTGTTAGTCTAAAACTTAGGGCGTGCTTGGTTCAAATTGGGTAATGGGAAAGGGAAAGGGAATAATAATACAGGGGAAAGGAATGGGTATTCTCATTCCATTAATAATGCATGTTTCGTTCTATATAATCATTCCCATTATCTTTAATGTTGCTTGTTTAATACAAAAGAGTATGTACTCCACTTTCAAGCAAGATACAAAGATACATGAAAATACGTATGACAACCAAAAATAGAAATGACACGGAATGGGAAAACAAGGCGTTTCAGTCTCTTTACCAAAATATCTACGAAACGAGAGGTTAAGAGTCAGCATTTGTTGTGCATCGGGTCAAAACCGAACCGAGTAGAGGCGAACCAAAACCGACACCGAAATGTGGTGAAAGCCTGGACCGAAACCGAACCGAATGAGACTCGGGTTGGGTCGGGTTTTTTCATTTTGGGGGTCGGTTTCGGTTTTAGACACAAGAACCGAAGTTCCAAAAAATTTGGAGGGAATGTGCTGCTTAACTTTTTGGAGGGAATTATATTATTGAATCTAATACAGTAGCAACTTGTGTTGTCTATTATTCATTATTCAAAAGTTGCATTTCAAATTTTCAATACATAGACTACTGTTTCATTTTCGTGATGTTTTAAGAGGAAATAATTGGTGCGCTCATGATCTCTTTGATGTTTATAATTCTTTTTTTGGCGAAAAACAAATGACATGAGTATTGAACAAGATCAAAAAATCCATTGAGTTACAGATTGAAAAGTATTGAAATTCCTTTACCACATTTGAGTTTGACTTGGATTTGGTTAAGAGTAGTACATCCAACATGATAATGACTATTAACTAGCTGAGATTTACAGACCCGCATCATATCCAACATGCTTTTAAAATATTGAGCTAGCTGAGATTTGCAGACCCAAACAAGCTGAAAATGACAGAACAAGATTACATAGAACCAAACAAATAACCATGACCCAAACACAAATTTTCAGACCCACAATTTGCAGACTGTCCCAAACACAAATTTTATAATATCCGAACCAAGCTATTTGTAGGGTTGAATGTTTACTGATATTGATACGGATGTTGGAGCCACGACTTCACTTTTTTTGTCTAGACTCACCCGGATTCTCACTGTGGCGCTTGAGTACAGGTTAGACACGTTACTGCTCAGAGGCGGTAACATTAGCTGAGCATGCAACACCATTACTAGCGGTTGGTGCTGATGAATCTGCAAGCGTCAATTGTCAAAAGTATTTCACCTAAACACACCACTCCACCTGATGCATTGTCTAGTATTTATGATAAACCACATACCAACAGCAACCATCAGGAAATAAATTGGACTCGAAAAGTACATAAAATAGAAAATCATAGATTCGAAATGGGTCTAAAATACCCCGGATAATGCAATAAAACATGGTTATGAGTACTTGGGAAAAACATAAAATAGTTCCGACTAAGAAAACCAACAATAGGCTAGTACTACTAACAGGAGTCTTAATCACAACAATAAGGGGAAATTTAAACTCCAAGAATGATTTATAAAATCTAGTTTTGTGGATGCAAGGTACCCAATCACATATCATTTATCAGTTTTAGTTGGCAAAGTAACAAGGTCTTAATTTGTTGGAATCACTTATTGCATAATCACAGCCTTGCCAATTTCAAGGTGATATGCCAATATTGATAAGTTCATTTCATTACCTTTGCATCTCTCTTTCACTCACACATTCAGATTTATTAGCATCAAGAGTCAAAGCATCAGCAACAACACCAAATTTGGAGGCCATTTCTCCACAAATCGACTTAAAATCAGAACTCAGACCATCTAATTTAGCATCAAGAACTTGTTGAGGCGTCATTGCTTTCTTCTTTTTGTAAGAACTTTCTGTTGGTGGTGAAATTTTCTTTCTTTTCTTTGTAGCGTGAATCATTGATGGACCAGGTTGTGTTTCCGGGACAATGAAAACTTCATCTTCACTATCAGAGGATCCGCATAAAATTTCATTAGCTTGGTTATTAGTATCTTCACATGCCTCCGATATATCTTCGGCTTTTAGCCCTGTTGCCCTATCTCTACCCCACACCATATCCAACTTATGCAAATATGGAAATTTGAAGTTAAATAGTATAACACCTCGTATTTTAGGTCATTGTATGACATTATGTATTTCATAATTTATTTTTAGGGTTTTACGCGTTTACTCTTAAACCGTTAAACTTTAATTAAAATCGCGGTAAAACTGAAAATGGATCATACTATGTAAGGGCATTAAACGATTAAATGTTTATATTCAAGCAAGTTGTATATGTTTATTATGAGGATAATTAATGATTGTTCATTTTATTTTTATTGGCTACGTTAAAATGCTTACGTTCATAATAAATTCGTTAGGCATTACCGGAATTCTAAAACACCGAATCTACGCCCTAAACGAATTACCACGATTATACCAATTTCTCAAAATATTAAATATAACATCATATATATTACATATTATGCCGAAATTTGATGGATTGGAAAAATAGTCATCACTTTATATATATCTAGATAAAATCTAGATTATTACATAAGTAAACTCGTACACTTTATTCCAACTTGTCCATGCTTAACTTACTAGGGTTAGTAAGTAACTAGGGTTGGGTTAAGTAGATATTTATACTATAAATAAGCTTGCATGCATGGCTAATGTTTACATACTTCTACACTTAACAAAAACTTCATTTCTTTCTCTCTTGTCTACTCCAAATCCCACGGCAACAATTGGCCATAAAAACAAATTCACACTTTGATTTTGTAAGATCATACAACCCTTTACACAACATACTTAAGGTACTCAAGGTGTTGGGAGCATTGGTTCCTTCATTTTCAAGAATTAAAGAAAGAAAAAGGAGAATGGATTAGGGTTTTTTTTTGAAAACCTAATCTAGGTTATAAGCTTGGAAGCTTATTTATGAATCTAAACACGGGTTTAGGAACTCATATCACTCTCTTACTTCATTATAAGGTTTTCTTAATATCTGTATACTTTTCTTTCTTATGATGTATGTATTACATGTTATATATTGCCATAATCACACTATGCTTTTAAATGTTTAAAATGGATTTTTATTTGAGGTTTATCAATTTATACATTATTCCATGTCCTTAATGTTTATAATATCATGGAAAAGTATATATAAATGTATGTTAACTATAGTTTAAGTATACATGTTTAAAGCTATCTGGGTTTGTATAAGTTTTCTTAAACTTAAATGTGAAATTAATGAAAGTAAAAAGGATGAACTTTTTTACAATGAACTTATGAGGACTAGGGATTGATTTAGACTTTATTATAAGTATCCACATATGTCAAATATGGATATAAGGGTTTTTTATGTAAAATTACTAGGGTAACATAATACATTCTAAAAACAGTTTTGATAAAGTTAATCATACCAATACTTATGGGCTGTTTTAATTCGAATCTTGGCAGTAGCTTTTGATATTTTACTGAGTTATAATACGCCCTCATGACGATTCCATAATGATTAAGAAATTGAAAAAACCGATCTATAGCGAAAATGATACGTTAAAATCAAGTTACGGACTTCAAATACTTTTATAAAAGCTATTTTCACCCCCCCCCCCCCCCCCCCCCCCCCCCCAAAAAAAGTAACTCTATCTATGTACAGCAACTTTGACGTTTAAAAAACATCTAAAATATGATATAACTTTGGATTACGAGATCGTACACGCAAAAGATTCATTGAGGAACGGACTTATAACGAGGTTAAATACGACATTTTCGATAATTAAAGTTTATTAAAAGTCATTATATACAACTCATAAACAGTAAAAATCCCTATCATCAGTAGATTTATCTTTATAAAATATAATACCTCTTTTAATACGTGAACGTACTCGAAGGATCAATAAAATCGGGGTTTTAAAAAACGAATAAGTTATTGCGATTACGAGTTTATGATAATTACAAGCCTATAAAACGGACAAATGAGCTGTTCTGAACAGTAATTTTACTATTCATCACAGAATTTTTAATACTTTAAAATGTTTTTTTTAATATTTTGATCACTCGTTTACTACGACGTCAGTGGACGTAAGAACCGCGGAAGGCAAGGGACTTTAAAACGACCAAGTTAGGTCTTTTTTACGGGAAAAAGTATATGTTATAACGTTTTCACTTTTATAAATTACTATTTTACTAAATGATTCGTCGGTGGATTATGCTATATTGATTATTGTAGTGGTTATCAAAGTGCTATATTTTCTAGGGAGTTTCTTATTAGGCCTCTTCGGATGGTGTATCGATGTGATGTTGGATCTTACGATTTAATGTGTCCTAAAACTCCTCGTAACGTCATGTCATGACTCTTTTTTTATGATTGCTCGAACGAAGTATGATTGTAAACAAACTATAAGATTATATTCGATCGTTAATTTATAGTACTCAGTATTTTCAGCCTTAATTTAAATAGGTTGCTTTTATCGTCTTGTGTGACGTTTATCTGAGCATTAATGGTATCTTGTCTCAAAGGTGTGTTCATAGCCCCCCTTTTTACAGTTTTACTATTTTATTATTATTTGGCGGTGGAGAACCTGCTTTGTTTGTATAAATTGGCGCAAGGTTGAAAGTACATTGATTATGTGTTGCTAAGTAGCGATAACCCTCCTGAGCCCAGTATTCATGAACTGTTAATTGCATTAGATGTAGTTTGTGAATTACATTATGTAGAGCGCGAATGATTAAAACAGATCTATTGGGTATTAACCTCCCGTTTGGTTGGATTAGCTATCAATAGGGACGATAACGTTGGACCAATGTCGGGACTTGGATGTTGCGGGTTACAACATCGTACGGCAAATAATCCTGCTTAAAATAGAATATAGGTTGTGCTTCGGTGTCATGAGCTTAGTGCAACAATATTATGGTTTGGTGATTGTTGGCTTTATGTAGTCAAACATACGTGAAGTCTGCGGTCCTGGCTAATTTAAAATCCATTACCTATGAATTCACCAACAATTTTGTTGCGTTTTTAAGCAATGTTTTTCAGGATGGGTCATTAGGCACGAGAGCAAGGCGGATGAATTGATATGGTTTGGATTGTACAGTTATAGACTTATGTGTATCCTGTTTTGGGAAATATAATATTGTCTTTTGTAACATGAACAAAGACCAAGTAAAGCTATAATAAGACCCCCTTTTGTAATATATCTTTTTTTAATTCCAAAATGTATCAGTTTTTTTTTTTTAAACGACTTTTGTGTCTTTCTGTATATATCTTGCAACCCCACCCAAAACACTCCCCGCACTCTGCTGTTGATCTTGATAACATGCCCCGGATCCTTTACTAAAACGATTAGTCGGTAATTATGCTATATAGAATATTGAGTGGTTATCAAAGTGCTATATTACTAGGGAGTTTCAAAGTGCTATATTACTGGACTATAACCGTTTTCAAACATTGCATACATACAAAAGGGTTTTTACGGGGTATTCATATACAAATTATTGCATTAGTCGGTTAGGCTATATACATGCATAATTGATATACGTGTTTATAATATATTACGTATATAAGGATGATAGTCTTATATTAATATACTTATATAAGCTAATTTTTTGATTTCAGATACTATCATGTCAGATTCTGAGCACTCTACGGTTACATACACATCAGTATCTGAGGACGATTTAGACATGGGGTCACCAGGAGTCGAGGGACCTATTTTTGAGGTTCCACCATCGCCGGACTACATACCTGGCCCTGAGGGACCACCATCACCAGATTATGTGCCTGGCCCTGAGGAGCCAGAGCAGGCACCACCTTCACCTATTTGATAAGTGCTTAATTACACATATCTTTTACCTCTAAAAACGAGCTTAAATGACCAAAAACAGACAAAAACTGC
>BQNB010208718.1:0-10388 GCA_026074375.1 Tanacetum coccineum
AATTTGTCTTTCACGAGTTATGAGTCTCAATACTGTTGTACGGTGTATGAGGAGGTTGAGATGTAGACAATCATACCCTTACCCAGGGTCGTCTCATGGATTTTGATAGCCCCGTGTCATTACCACAAAAAGGCCCTTCATTGTTAAACAAAATTGTGATTGTGTAGGTACGGATAATGCAAATATCGCAAGAAAACGATCAAAACCGAACAAACACAGACACGAGAAAGGAAAGAGAGTACAAAAGCCGGGGATTTGATAGCAAGAAGGGTCAAAAGTCAACTCCAGTCAACCCTTGGTCAACTAAAGTCAACTCACTAAATGACAAAACCCAAAAATACCCAAAACAGCCCTCATTGTTAAACATATTTCAAAAATAACCCTAAAACCCTAACACCGTTATCTTTTTATTAATAAAAGAATAACGGTCGTTATCCTCTTATTTATAACCAAGCCAAAACACCCGGCCCAAGCCCAAATCCAACATCCCGAGCCCAAAGTCAACAAATATAACCCGGGTCAAAGAAGAGTCAAACACCCACCCCTTTTATAATAAAAAGTAAAACGCAGGAAAAGTGGTTTTTACTATTCACCTATCGTCCCAAAGATTACTTCATGTCAAATCAAAAGGAAAATGTAAATTGAGGGCGTGAAAGGAAGATTCGAGTACCAAGCAGTGATGTGGCACAAAGGAACGTCATACAAGAGCTTCTATTGGTCAATCTCCACAAAGAATGATACGCGGGTCTGACAAGAAACACACCAAGGACTATTATTTTGCACTAAAACAAGTGCAAAAGAAGCACACAAGGTCTGACACACGGAATGCCACGTTAGCAATCCGTGTGCTCACTCAATGATCCAACGGATGAAATTAAAGATTGAAGGCCAAGTAATGATCCAAGGGACGAGATCTTGAGGAGCGTCTAACAACCTGAAGACCTAGAAGCATCTCCTCAAGGCTATAAATAGAGCTCCTCACTCATACACACATCTTCTTTTCCTGCATTTTTTAGGTTTAAGTAGCTTATGTAATTTTTGGTTTAAAATGTATTTTCCTTTTTAAGCTCTTGTAATTTCAATTTTTAAGTCTTGTAATCTGTTTTGAGTATTAATAGAATTAAACTTTTAGTTTTCACAATCTATGTTTTACTTTAAAGCTTTTATATAACTCAAATGTTTTTAGTTACTGTTACATAAGCTCTAAATAAGCTCATCATAAGCTCTCTTAGTCTTTAAGCTAAGATTGAGCTCAAATCAAGCATCTAATCTACTTAAAACTTTAAAATCAGTTTAATACCTTTGCTAGAATGGAATTGAGCTTTTTGGATGATAAGCTTAACCTGGAAGAGCTTATGGGACCCTACCAACTTATCCTTGGATAAGCCGGAGCTTGTAGAATAGCTCCTTGAGCATTAATAAGCTTTTGTTTAGCTAAGGCTTTGGTAAGTTCCTTATTTCTATTTCTGTCTTAATTTTCTAGCTTATAATTTGCTTATAATCTAGCTTGTTTGTGCTTAATTATGTCTCATTGTGCTTATTGATCATGTTTTATAATATGTTTTTAGCTTAAGTAGTGTAGATCTTAGTTTTTCACTTTTTGTCTTATAAATCAATAAAAACCAAAAATAATTAGCATAGGTATAAGTTCTTCATTTCTGGCTTATTTGCTTATTGATTAAGGTTTATTTTGGTTGTTATAAGTTGTGCATCAACTGGTATTTGAGTTTTGTGTTCTAGATTTGATTTTCATAAGCTTAAATGGATTTTAAAACTTTTAAAAGGGTGTTTGGGACAACAGCACTAACCATAAGTTAGTGCTATTTGTGACTACTTGGTCTTTTGAATCTGCTTTAAACTTCATTATTTAGTTTGATAGAGTAGATTTTATCATTTAGATTAGATATAGTTAAGTTTTTTTTATAAGTCAGTTTAATATTAACCGTAATCTGTTAAGGTTCACTTGCATCATAAGCTATAGTAATTTTTGGTTAATGACATGGTCCTATTTAGCTTTGGTTTTATGTTTTAAAGGTATTAAAATAAGTCGCTTATATCTGCATAATAGGTTTTGAGTTTTGGTTCATATGTATGTCAACTGCATCAGTATTAATAAATGACAAGAAGCTGTTTTCATGATCATTTTTTAGATGGTGATTTTGGTTTATAGGCTTTGATTTTTGGAATATAAGTAGAATAGGGGTCATAATTTAGCTGTTTCAAATTAGTTTTCATCAAAAAGTTCATTAGCTTATCTGTTTTTAGCTTCTAAAATAGCAATTTGTCTTTTAAGTTCAAAAACAAAAGTTAGCATTTCTTGACTGATGCTGTCTGTTTTTCACAAGCTTTTTCAATAAGCTATTGTTTTCCATAGACTTTTCAAAAATCATTTTCATATAGTCTTTGAGTCAAGCTTTTAGAAAAAACAAGTTTCACTTCTTAAAAAGCTTGTTTGCTAGCTTAAAATTAAGCTCAAAAGTACCTCAAAGGGCTGTTTGGTTTAAAATTTTCTATAAGTGATTATTTCAAATTTTCAGCTTATGGCTTTTGATTCTATGCTTTTTTCTAATTCAGTTTAGCTTATTAGGCTAAGTTTAGTGTAAAAGTAGCTTATTAAGTCTTAGGTTTAGCTTATTTCATGTTTTCAAGTTCTTAAGTTTTATATAAAAGTTAAAAAATAAAGTTTAAAATTTTTTTGTCTTTTAAGCTGATTTAGGGAATTTCGTAAAAAGTTTCTTTTATTAAAAATGCTTATTTTCACAGTTTCTACAACTTTGCTTTTATAAGTTTTCAAAAAAAAGGGGAAGATGGAAATCGGGGGTGAGCAAGGCTCGAACCCCCGACCTCAACATCCTCAACCCTTATAAACGCCTCACACCACACACCTCTAACCAACGTGCCCTGGGGTCTTTTTCATTATAGGATTGCAAAATCTATTACTTATATACATTTTAGGCTTTTTAGCTTAATAAGCTGTTTTGGCTTATTACACAGCTTATTCGATAAGCTGTGCAACCAAGCTTATTTTTCCTAGGTTCTTATTAGTTCAAGCTATTTTCTATAATTTTTTCAGAATTTTTATAATTAGTTTAGTATTTTTAAACATTTATTTTTGTTAAAAACTTTAAAAATTCATAAAAAATAGAAAAATAATCAAAAAAATATAATTCTTTTTTAGAAAATTTTCTTTTATCATAAAGTTTCTAGGAAAATTAGTTTTGTTCCCGTAGGGTTAAAATTGAAAAATTTTGATTTTTAAAGAACGGGATTCGTTTCCGTTCTCGTTTTTCGCGTTTGTAAGCTCAATTCAATTCCGTTTTTGTTCTAGTTTTCTTTAAACTTACTTTTTAGTCAATTAGAGTCTGTTAAAAAAGAAAAATTCATTTTAGGTTTAATTTTGGAAATCTAGGGTTTTTAATCGCCGTTTAGGGTTCCCGTTTTGCGTTTTTAGTTAAAGTTTAAATTCCCGTTATTAAAGTTAGGTTTAATTGTCCTTTAATTTGTTCAATTTTAGGATTTTAGGAAACAAATCATCTTTGAACCAATTCAAATCATTGTCCAAACAACAAACGTGGTCTCAATTTCACAAATCGTTGGGACTTAACGACCCGGTAATCACTTACCGGTAAATATACGTATTATTATATATAATTGTGAGAATTTTCCTTACGTCCTTTGTCCTCAAGGGTAGTTTGGTAATTTTCTATACTTATATATTATTTTACTGCAATCAATTTTTGGCGCCGCTGCCGGGGATTTGTGATTAAGATTCTTTCGTTTGAAGTTTGTTGATCGTGATTTGGAGAACCTTTCGTCTTCGAAAGTTACGCTTTTAAGAAAATCAAAAATTTGAAGCTTTTTCTAAAAACATCGATTGACTTAGTTGAAATGAATTGAGCACGTATGATTAGGTGGATTAGAAGCTAATGGGAGAAAAAGCCACAAGTTACTCATATAAGTTTTAAAAGAATCTTGCTCAGCACATAAACTTATATTAACCTCTATCACTTCTTGTTCTTCACCTTATTGAAATTCGAAGCAACCGAATTCGTGAAAGCTTAGCCTACAAACGGTAAGTTGAGGAACTAGCTAGGGCTCAACACGCCCGATCGAGTCAAAAATTATTCTCATTCTACCCATTAGGAAAGTCAAAACTGTGACAAAACACTTATTTTATTTTTGAAAATTTTTAAATTTTTTCATTTTTTTGGTATTTTTGCAAAAATTTGGTGGTAAAACGGGATTACGTGATAACAACGACTGCAGGCAAAAATCAAATCGAAGATCCCCCCCATACTAGAACTAAACATCGTCCTCGATGTTTCAAAGGGGTACCTACGTAAATCTAAGGCCGTTTATGAAGTGTGCCAAAAGATAAAACGTTAGTCGATTAGATTTGGATATTGGATTCCCAAAATGAAGCTGAGGATGTGAAACTCTTGTGGATGAAGGGTAAAACTGCGAGCACGAGAGTCTTCACAATCCGGGAAATCCTGGACATACAACACAAAACACACAAAACACAGACAAAACACGGGTAATGGAAGAGGTAAGCCTCCTCACACAAAAACACTTATTTATTACTACTACTGATAAGCATGGGGTGCCTCCCACGAAGCGCTTCTTCCCTGAACTCAATTGTCCTTAGGGAAGGTTTGGAGATCCGGGACAACTTCGATTGGTATGTCCCCTCCAAAATAGTGTTTTATACGATGACCATTACCCGTGGTTATCCAATCAAACTTTGATTATTTTCCATACAACTACACCATTTTCACAATAATGTCTTGTTTGGGGAACTTGGGGGCCCTCAAGCGACTTTTCAATAATGTCAACCTATGAATAAGACTATTATTATGAGTAAAATTCTTTGCTATGAATCTATTCTTTCGACTTTGACCAAATTCAACCACCGCAGTTTCCCGTCAATAATCCTCCTTAAGAAGACAAAGAAAGAAATTTTGTGCAAGCGTCAGAAGACTTAATGGAAGCTACACAACTTATTTAAAGGAGTATGATCATATACCTCCAAATCAAAATATAAGGCTTTATTGCTAGCTGAGAAGAGCAGATTTCTTAGAATAAAGCAAACTATGGAGAAGAACAAAAATAATCAACTGGAGTTATGCAAGAATGCTTCTTAAACTTATGGATGATTTGCAAAATTCTAAGGAAGTCACCAATAGAAGAAGGAGACGGCGCTTCAAAGTTTTATTCCATATTGGAATTTTTCTATGATTGACGATGAAGAAGCTAGAGACAACTTTTTGAAAGACGTTTACACCTTCTTAAGGAAGTTTAGTCGTATACCTTTTGGAGTAACACCAAAGGTTATATTGATAGCTTGGAGAGATTTGGGCAAATAAGGATCTTTGACGGAAACAATATCGACAAGAAATATCAAGATTGATAGTAACCTCCTTGAAGATGTTCGAAATATTAGAGAATGATGCTAACCTGAATATATTAATTATTCCGTGACTTTCTCTAACCCTCTTTTCGAATTTGATGTCAATTTTAATAACCCTCTTTTTGATGAAGAATTAGAGGATATCGAGTGCAAGGATTCTTATGATTCCAACCTTGATGAGTCGACTTTCCTAGTCACACCTCTTTCTGATTCTAACAAAGATGAGAGTCTTATTCCAAGAGACGACATTGATTTTCTACTCCACGATGATCCATCTACTCCTTTGAAAAGAGTTGCTTCCATTCTTGAGGGATTCATCGAAGATCCACCTTTCGAAGAGAATGAGTTTGATTTGGAATGTAAAACGAATGATGCTCCAATTAATGAGGCTGCGTATTTTGATCCATGAAGGAATGATGAAGAGATCGATGCTTTTCTAGCTATCGAAGTTCCTACGTATATTGAAGGTTATTATGACTCAGAAGGAGACGTATTATATCTTGAGAGTTTGCTTAGTGAGGATACTACCCATAATCTTTCTCCCGATGTATTTTTCGATCATGAATCACAACAACTTAGGAATGAACCAGAGAATGAACTTTTGATAACTTTTTCTCTTAAGAGTGATCCTCTTCACCATGAGTTCACCGGTGAACTTGTCACGATTCCTCCAGGAATTGTTAGAGAGCACGAGGATTATATCAATCGAATGTCGTTGCTATGCAGTAATTCATCTTCCCAGTCACCGGAAAATTCTCACATAATCATCGAATCTCTTCCCACATCTACTACTCTCATCAAGGATAGTGACCCCAATATGGAAGAGATTGATATATTTTCCGGACCAGATGATTTGATACCACCAGGAATTGAAAGTGATTTTGACTCGGAAGAGGATATTATTGACAACTTGCTTAACGGAAATCCCATTCATGAACGTTTAACGTTCAATATTGAGCCCGATGCACCAGTGATAAACAATGTTGATGAGCTTAATGAAGATGAATGTTTTGACACAAGGGGAGGTAAGATTAATGTTGAAGTTGACAATTCCTTCACATTTGTCACTTGGACTTTTCTCCCGTTTCTCACTTACCCTGAGGTTTCTCCCTTACTTTCCTCCACCAAAAATGAGGACACCATTTTTGACCCCGGCATCTCCATTTAGAGCCGGTGGGATCTCATCGGGATGGAACTTTCATGTGCTTTAATGTTTATCCAAACATTAATGAAAGCCCGATTGAGATTTTCTCTTCCATTTACTCTCTCTAAGGACAAATGAATTCAGGGAACGAGTCAAGCTATGTGACTCGGTTACCAAAAACAAAGCGCTTCGTGGGAGGAACCCCGTGCTTATCTATTTTCTTTCTTATTTTTCTATTTGTGATGTAAGGAGGCTTGTACTCTTCCGATCTTTGTGTTTGTTGTTTGTACTTGTGATTGTTTGCAGGATTGACCCAAATTTTCTGAAGACTCTCGTGTTCGGTGTTTTGTCCCGGTCCACTCGAGCTTCCTAGCCTTTGCTTGCCATTAGTTTAGGGAAATCCGATATTCTTAAGATTATTATCGACTAACATTTATCTTTTAGCACACTTAATAAACGGCTTAAGATTTTTGTGATACTTTCTTCATGATTGAGTTATGCATTCGACCTTTTTGAGTTCTAGTATGGGGTTTTTAAGTCTTAGGCTAGGAAACATTGAGGACAATGTTTGATTTTAGTATGGGGTAGTATATCTTCGATATGATCTTACCTACTTTTACCGGTTGTTCTCACGTACCCCGTTTTCCCACAAAATTTTCAAAAATATGAAAAAATTTAAAAAATTTCAAAAATAAAATAAGTGTTTTTGTCACAATTTTGACTTTCTTGCTGGGTATGAATAAGACGTCTAATTTTGACCTGTAAAGATTCGACCGTTGTTCTCACGTACCCCGTTTTCCCACCAAAATTTTCAAAAATATGAAAAAATTTAAAATTTTCAAAAATAAAATAAGTGTTTTTGTCACAATTTTGACTTTCCTGCTGGGTAGAATAAGAGTAAATTCTGACTCGATCGAGCGTGTTGAGCTCTAGCTTGTTCCTTAACTTTTAGGCTAAGCGTTCGCGAAAATTCACGAAGAACGAAAAATGATAGAGTTAAGTATGAGTGGGATGCTAAACAAGGATTAGTTGGAAATCTTAAGAGCTCATGTATGTAATTTGTGGCTTTTTCTCCCATAAGCTCTTAACCGGATTAATATACGTGCTGTTTTTGGAGACTAAACTTAAATCAATAATTTTTATGTAATATATAGCAAAAATTTTAGTCTTAGTTCAAATTTATACTTGAATTTTTCAAAAAGAAGTTTATATAAAAAAATAATAATAATAATAATAATAATAATAAATAATATAATAATAATAAAAGCTGTGGGCTGATAAAAGTTTACTACCTCTTGCCGGCTCACAACCGATGTTGCAGCCTTCTAAAAGGTCGAGGGTTACTATTGCATAAATATTTAAGTTTGAATTAATAAATTGATTTCTTTTTGTTAAATTCAAATATGCTTTTGAACTTTGACTATTCTATTTTAAAGCTATGCATATACGGGAAACCTGAGAGTTTTTGAAACCTAAGGTCCGTGAGTCCCGATACTAGTCTCTGTGGGGTGTCAAAAGCCTGGTCACTTAGCCGCAAGGTTGGGATGTGCCGAGACGAAAGTCGCTACATGGGATGATCTCGCCTTCAAACTCATTATTCTTGGGTGGAACGTAAAGCATAGTATGTTGCAAAACGTTGATCCATGGTTGAAATTCAAAATAGCACATTCACTTAAGATATAATAAATGTCGGGAGTAAAAAGTTCACAAGTTGCAAATATGAGTAGTGTTAGCATCTTTACTGATATTTAGCTGTGATTTCGTTTTAAGCTTGGTTTGGAGTAAGTGAAAAGTCGGGGACGATGAATTTATCCTTTTTGGGGCATTCTCGGATCGAAATGCATCTTGTTCTATGATCCCTAACAGTTATGGAAATAACGAAAGTCGAAATAATCTCAGTTATATTATATAAAAAAATGAAAAAGTTTTAGAAAAATGGGAAAATAGGGTGTTTTATAACTTGTGATTTCTTAACTCTCTCCACAAAAGTCTTTGCTACTTTTCAAAGATTTAGTTTGGGGAAGTTTTGAGGTATTTGGTTATAGAGCATATAATATTGCGTGAGGACACGCAATCGCTTAGTTTGGGGAATTTTGATATGTGTGAAAACACATATCCGTTTTATATCAAAAATGGCCCTAAAAAGACAAAATTGTGCTTTAAATGCTTGAATATTGCTTGTTTTGTCTTTGTGATTGTGTAGGTACGGATATTGCAAAAATCTCAAGAAAACGGTCAAAACCGGACAAACACGGACACGGGAAAGGAAAGAGAATACAAGAGCCGGGAGAATGCTAGCAAAGGTCAACAAAAGTCAACCCTTGGTCAACCAAAGTCAACTCACAAAAAGACAAAACCCAAAAATACCAAATCAGTCCCTCAAAGTTAGCAAATTTGCAAAAATGGTCCCCTAAGCCCTAACGGTGTTAACTCTTCTATATAAAAAGTTAACACCCGTTATCTATTAACCAAGCCCATGTCCCATTAAAATAAGCCATAGCCCAATTCCCTAACCTGTGGCCCAAGTCAAAATAACCAAGCCCAAAACCTCTCAGTCAAACTTTACCTCACCTTTATAAGTTAAAATGGGCGCCAAAGTTGGTTTTACTGTTCATTGTCTTCAAGGTTTAACCACGAGTTAAAATCAAAGGGCAATTACAAATTGGCGACATGGCTAAGAAATTCAATAAAGGACACCTTGGCAGAGTTATACATCACCAAATGCTCTTATTGGTCAATCCCCAAAAGGGAATGACACGTGGGTCTGACAAGAAACACACCTATCAAGTGGGATTTACACTAAAACGTATGGAAAAGAAGCACAAAAGCCTCTGACACACGGATTGCCACGTTGGCAATCCGTGTGATCAAAATCTAATCCAACGATGGAGAGAGAGCATCCAATGATTGAAAGGAATGTATGGACAGGATCCAAGAGAGTGTATACCTGACTCAGGGGCCTAGAAGCATCCTTTCAGCACTATAAATACAAGCATTCATTCACACACAGGACTTATCTTTTTATCTAGTTTTTAGCTTCTAGAATTTTTAGCTTATGTAATGTTAGCTTTTAAACTTTAGCTTTAGCTTTTCAAATTCAGTAATTGTAATCTCTTTTTCAATACATTGTAATCCATTTTCTAGTTAATGAAATCAAAGTTCACTTTTACTAAATCTGTCATAAGCTCTCAATAAGCTCAAATGTTTAGTTATTGTTTGATAAGCTTCTAATAAGCTCTTATTAGCTCTTTGAGTCTCTAAGCTCAAATTGAGCTTAATTCAGTCATCTAATTTACTTAAATCCTTAAAATCAGTTAATTACCCTTGCTTAATGGATTTTGGACATTTGGATGATAAGCTAATCATGGAAGAGCTTATGAGACCCCTACTAGCTTATCCTTGGATAAGCTGGAGCTTGTAGACAGCTCATTGAGCCTTGATTGCCTTTGTTTAGCTAAGGCTTTTGTAAGTTCTCTTTTAATTTCAAGTAATTTAGCTCTAATCTTGCATTTGCTTATTTTCAGCTTATTATTTGCTTAATTGTGCTTTTATCTATCTTATTATGCTTATTGTTCATGTTTAACTATCTGTTTTTAGCTAAAGTAGTTTAGATCTTAGTTTTACATTTCTTGTCTCATAAATCAATAAAAAAACCAAAAAATTAGCACAAGTAGTATATTAGTATTTCTGGCTTAATTTCTTGTTAGTATAAGCTCATTAGGTCTTTTATAAGTTGCTTGTTATCTGATCTTTGAAAATTGTTCACTAGATTTAAAATTTTCAAGTTTAAATAGATTCTAAGATTTTTAAAGGAGTGTTTTGATTTACTCAGTT
>BQNB010208721.1:0-10387 GCA_026074375.1 Tanacetum coccineum
GGAGTTGACTGTTTGTCCAACTTGTGGGATATCAAGATGGAAGGTGGATAATAAGACACATAAAGTGTACGAAAACATTACGGCAAAGGTAATGTGGTACTTTCTAATTATACAGATGGTGGCACGCAACAAGGAGGATAACAGATGGTGTTTTACGTCACCCCGCAGATTCACAGGCATGGCGTACCCAGGAAATGATATCGTTGTTTTTTTAGAACCGTTGGTTGATGATCTGCATACCTTATTCGAGACAGGGGTTGATACATACGATGCTTCCATAAAAGAAAACTTTAATTTGCGTGTCGTTGTGTTATGGACGATAAACGATTACCCTGCACTTGGTACATTATGTGGCTGCCCATACAGTGGATTCAAAGATTGTGTAGTATGTGGGAAAGATACACATTGTGTTAGACTTTCTGCCTCATCCAAGTAAAGTTATGTTGGACACAGACGATATCTACCATACAACCATCCGTTTAAAAGGAAAAAGAAGGCGTTTAATAGACAACAAGAATTTTAGCTTGCTCCAAATCCATTAACCGGGGAACAAATATACAACGAGGTACAACATATTGAAAATAAGTGGGGAAAAGGAAAACGAACAAACAATAAGATCTCGGAAAACCAAGAAGATACGAGAGGCAGAGGTGGGAAGATTTAAAAGCAGAAAAGGAAAACAACAAAAGAAGAGGGTAGTTCAAACCAAGTAAATGAAGCATATTAGAAGAAATTCAACATTTGGTATCGAAAGCTAAAGTATTGGAGGCATAATTATGTTCCACATTTTATTAACTTTATGCATGTAGAAAAGAATGTTTGTGAGAGTCTAGTCGGAACTTTGCTAAATGTTCCTGGAAAACTAAAAGATGGAATTAATGCTCGATTGGATCTGGTAGAGTTGGGGATAAAACCAGAGTTGTTTGCTAGGCAAGAAGAAGACAAAACAACACTACTTCCAGCAGGTTACACATTAACAACTGCTGAAAAAGACATCTTTTGTGAAACGTTATCCATCATCAGGGTACCACAAGGCTATTGTTCAAATATCTCTAGTTTGGTCAGCCTAAAGGATAGGAAGCTCATTGGCCTTAAATCGCATGACTATCACATGCTAATGCAAGAGTTTTTGCCCATTGCTATACGTTCAATCATGCACCCACCCACACGATATGCTATTATCAGGTTATGCTTTTTATTTAAATTTATATGTAGGAAAGAAATCAGCTTGCAAGAACTAGATAAGCTGCAATTGGAACTTGTTGTGACACTATCCCTACTCGAGAAGTTCTTTCCTTAGTCATTTTTTGATATTATGATACACTTGACTGTGCACCTAACTAGGGAGGTAAACTTATGTGGTCCCATATTCTTTTGATGGATGTATCCCTTCGAAAGATGTATGAAGGTTATTAAAGGACATGTGCTAAACAGAAACAGACCAGAGGGATGCATTGCTGGGGAGACTATCGCGGAAGAAACAATAGAGTTTTTTTATCGAATATCATAAAACCATGAAAACTATTGGTATCCCACCTGATAAACATGTAACCAAAGAAAATGAGGATGGAAAGCCATTGTCGGCCGGCAAATCAAGTAAAGTTTCCGGGGAAGTCTTTCAGAAAGCACATTTGTATGTAATACAGAATACATATGAAATTGTACTGTATATCGAGTAAGTATTACTAACACATGTCTATTTCGTTGCTTAAAATGTTCTATCAAATATAATAATCAAAGACATTGTTTTGTTTCAGGCGACACAAGCAAGTTTTGAAAACAAAAAACCCGGGTAAACGAATAGCATTGCTGGAGAATGAGCACAGTAAATCTTTTGCTAAGTGGTTACGCGAAGAGGTAATTACTCGTATGTTGTTTATAATTGTTTGTTTGTTGCTAAATAGAAGTGAGTTGAGATAAAATGTGAAGTGTCCCTCCTGTATATGACATTAGATAGAGGTCCACCAGCACACCATTTCATTATCCCAAACACTCCTATTCTTTAATTGTTTGTTTGTTGTTCCTGCAATTTAAAGGTAATATATACTTGTAATGAAATTCAGGTTGAGAGAGAGTTAGCGATATCCAAAGATAGTGTATCAGAAACTGTAAGGTGGATATCATATGGGCCACGCGCCACCATAGTGAAATACGAGGCATATAACATCAATGGGTATACATTTCGTACGAAAAGTAATGATGGCATAGTTTACCAGAACAGTGGGGTTAGTGTTGAGGCAGTAGATCTTCACATATCCAAAGAAGTTGCAACCACAAGAAAAGCATTTTATTATGGGGTTTTACAAGAGATATGGGTACTAGATTACCGTTTCAGGCAAATTCCTCTTTTCAAATGTGATTGGGTTAATCACAAAGCTGGTGGGGTCAAACACGATCCTAATCTTGGTTATACATTGGTAGACCTGAATAGTTTAGGCCACAAGGATGATCCGTTCATATTAGCCTCACAAGCACGACAAGTGTTTTATGTGAAAGACCAGATAGATAAAAAATTGTCTATTGTCTTTAGAACACCTACCAAGAATTACAAAGATACATATGACGAAGTCGATGAGGAATTTAGTACAGTCATTCACGAGCACAATGATAACATATTGCCATGTGTAAATCGACGTGACTTGGGTAATGAATCACAAAATGACAAATATCGAACCGATTGTGAAGGTATTGTTATACGAAAATCCAAGTGAAGCATGTCATGCTCAAGTTGTCACACTCTGTTTAAGGATTTATGTTTATCTGCAGAACCTATTTAAGCTTTTGTTTTGCTGCAAAACTCGTTAACGAATTTTACTTTTCTATTAATTGTTTACTTCAGGTTTGGTTGATGTGTTTGTATATATTGTATCTTGCTTAAGCTGCCAATGCAAGTGTAGTTAATATGACATAAACATTAACTAGACTTGCATTAGGTTAGTTCATACTTGTATTTATACATTAGCATTCGCACAATATCTAATATGAAAATAAAACTCAGAACTCATAAACAAGGTGACACTGTCATTATTTAACACATTCAAATCACTAATACAAAGGCCTTTATACTATTGTCTTTATAATGTAATAAAAAACATCACTTACTGAAATTTCAGGGGAGCATAAACCAGTATCTTCAATCTACAATAAGCCCTCAACATCGCTTAGCACATGAAGAATAAAATTATGTCACAAACATCATCATGTAGATCAAAACCTGTAACAAAATGTAAACTAAAACACTGTTGGGATTAAAAGTCTTCTTAATGATGTTGAAGATTAATGTTGTTCAAGTTAGAGTTACTGTTGTTCAAGTAAAGATAGTGTCGCTGATGATCTTCAAGGAAAATATACCAAGTGGTTAGTAATGCTTATGTAAATATATTACTACTGCTAGTACATAGTTAGTACTGCTAGTGAATATATTACTACTGCTAGTATAAAGTTAGTATTGCTAGTATAACTTAGTACTACTAGTAAAGTTAGTACTGCTGGAGAACTACAATGAAAAATAGTGTTTACTACTGCTAGTAATACAGTTAATGCTGCCAGTAGAAGTTACTACTGCTAGTACAAGTTAATGTTGTTGGTGTAAAAGTTACAACTGCTAGTACAAAGTTACTACTACTTGAGGAAAAGTTAAAGCTGCTGAGGAGATTACAACTGAAGATATGTATGGAATAGATTGATAAGTATAGAATAGCAAAAGTCTACCATCTGATATACATCCCTCTTAAAGTATCATAATCTTTGATGACAGCAAAAGTCTGCCACCTGATATACATCCCTCTTGAATACATTTCCCCTGTCAATTCATTATCCCAAACACCCCTTAGCTGGGATAATAACTAAGACTCTGGTAATATAAATGTTAGACTAAATGGTTCATTGCATAATCATGTAGATACTACTAAATGCGATTCCAGATTATACACAAGTCACAACTATAGGTATTGCAGGCGCCAATTTCTAACTGACCCAAACAACTTGATTCTAGTGTGCAAAGCATATGGTTAATAACTAATTAATCATCCCCCAATCTAAACAGATACTACTATTGAAATATAAGCTTATCCAATCAACTAAAAATGATTTTTAATAGATAAAGTAAGCATTTTTACAGAGTCTTGGTGCTTGGCTAAGCTTATTGACTGAGAATGCAGTTAACAGCTTCTTTATTAAATGCTAAAGTCATGACCATTTGAAAAAGCTTATGCATGATAACTTATCATACCCCAACCAAACTAAAACTATTAAGTGAAACAAAAAGCAGCTGAAAATGGTTCCTTAATAGATATGGCAATCACAAGAATACTGAGTAAATGGCAATCATAACAGTAAAAAACCCAGCATAATGTATAAAATGAAGAACAATTTAAGATGACGATAGAATATAAATTTCCATTCCATTTAACCATCCATTACATATTCATTTCAAGTTAATAGAACTACAAAAGATGCTTAGATTGACAGTAAGTTAAAGATTATAACTAAATAAACCTGGGCATACTACAAGCCCACATATATACCCAACCAGCGCCAACCAGCTTCATCCGCAAAAAACACAAACATATGCACAAAACCCCAAATCCATCACACATAATCTTATTCACACAAATCCATTATAGCATAATGAACTTTTAGCTCCTTAACACGATCAAAATTTTCATCCGCAAGCTGGGTTAAACGAGACAGCTTAAGCTCCAACATATCCTTAGTTTCCTTAAAATAATCAATAGCATCCTTCCAAGCATCTTTGTCACTCTTGCTCTCCATCTCATAAATCGATGTACGCACCCTTGTTAGACTAGCCTTAACATCAGCAATCTTTTTCACAAGATATTTTCCATCCAACTCCTCCTCAGCGATCTGTTGCTCAAATCTGACAGGAATGCCACGCGTTCATCAAACAAACACACCAAAAAGGGGATGTTACACTAATTCAGTATTGTAAAAGGAACCAATCAATGCCCAATATTGGATTGCCAACGCTGGGGGGGGGAAATCCGTGTGATCATTTCATCTACGGCTACAATTTCCAAGATAATGATTAGAAGAATAGAGGACTGAGATAAAAGGGAGAGTGTAGTGCCTAAGAACCTTATCTCAAGCATATTTAAAAAGGAGAGCTCACTCATCACGATGTATCTAGCTTTAGGGTTTAGGTTTTTAGAATAGCTTTTAGCTTATGCAATTTTTAGCTTAATGTATTGTTTTTAATTCTGTTTTCAATTAATGTAATCTCCTTTTCAAGTTTGTACTCAGTATTTGAATCAATAAAAGTTTAGTTTACTCTTTGTTCAATTTACAATTTCTATTTTTACTTATTTTGCACTTATGGTTTAAAAGCTCTCTTTAATATTGTTTCATAAGCTAAAATTTGTTCAAAATCTGCTAAAAGCTCTTAAAAGCTTAAATACTCCATGGAATTGGATGGCTGCTTTGAGTATTCAAGCTGGTAATAGTTCTTGATGGTCAAGAGTTAGGATTAGACTAGGTATTGGATTAAGCTTAAAGCTATAAGCTTAAGCTATTTTTATAAGCTCTATTTTGAGCATTCACCTCTGTTTAGCTGAGGTGGAGGTACTCATTCTTTTTCCTTTTTATATTTTCTTTGCTATCATTCTATATTCTAGTTATACTTTGCATATTAGCTTAATCTGTTTAATATTAGCTTGTTGCTGTTTAGATTAGCTTAATTCTGCCTATTATTGTTATTTGATGCTTATCTAGTTTAATTGTTAGTTTAAAATCTTAGTTTACTTGTTATTGTTATAAAATAGTAAAAAAACCAAAAATAATTGCATTAGCTTGTAGCTTGTAGTATCTGATTATTTAGTTTTTAAAATCTACTCATTAGGTCTAATATAAGCTTATTATCATCTAGTATTTGAAATATGAGCTTTATTTCTCAATCTTGTAAGCTAAATATGATTTTGAACAATTTAAAGGGGTGTTTGGCACAAGACAGCACTAACTTGAGTTAGTGCTGTCAAGAGCCATTTGGTTCTTTAAATATGTTTTAAATCACATATTTAGGCTTATAAGGTAAGGATTTAAGGTTTTCATAGATAAAACCAAGTTTTGATCAACTTTAAGTGTAGGTTGTTTAAATTTGAGGTCATTAGTTCAATTACTTAGGATCTTTTAGCTTAAGTCCATTCTAGCTGTTTTCATTGCCTTATTTGCTCATACTTTTAGTGTTAAAATGAAGTTTAAATTAAATCTTAAGTCTGTAATGTATGGTTTTGTGTTTTGGTTATAAGTGTGTCAATTGCATCAGATAGTAAAACAGACTTGAGGCCATTTTTAAGTTTAAAACTAAGCTAGTTAGAATAGGTTTTAGCTTCTGAAATTTGGTACACACATAGCTTGTAGGTTAATCTAGAACTGTTTGAACTCATTTTGTTTTAAAAAGCTTATTTTCTTATCTGATTTTAGTCTGCAAATCTGTCCTTTGTCATTTTCTTTAATTTTACAAACCAAAAAAAATAGTGTAATCCGCCTGCATAAGCTTTTTCAACTAGCGTTTTCTTTGTTCAATTGAATTTCAAAATACTTTTAAAAAGTAGATTTAGATAGCTTATAGGTCAAGGTTTAAGCTGGTACAAGTCAATTAGACATAAGGATCCTTTTGTTCACATAAAATTAAGCTCAAAAGTGCCTACTTGGCCATTTTGCAAAACAGTTTTTCACCAAATTGCTTATTTGATTTTTCTAGCTTAAGGCTTGTAGTTTTTCCTTAATTTTTGTTATCACTAGCTTATTAGGTTAGTTAGAGAGTATAGGTAGCTTAAGTAGTTCTAGTTTAAGCTCATTTAAGTTTTCTAGCTAAGTTTAGTTTAGTAAAAAGCCAAAAATACTTATTAGTCATTTCTGTCTGTTTAAAAAGCTATTTTCTAGCTTATTTTTGAATTTGAAAAAAGTTGTCTTTTCAAAAGTTGCTTATTTTTAGTAGATTTATAACTTTGTTTCAAAAAGTTTTGCAAAATAAAAAAAGGGGAAACCAAGAAAGTCAGGGGTGAGCAAGACTCGAACCCCTGACCTCAACCTAGCCTCAACCCGTTTTACACACACACTCCAAACCATTGCGCCCTTGGGATATTTACGTCCAAGGGTGCACAATTAATAAATTTAACACCTTTTTGGTTTCTTTTCTCAATAAGCACTTCAAGTGCTGTTTCTAATTTTTCTGGCTTATTTGTTTAGGCTTATTCTGAGCTTATATTTTTCTTGCATTCCTTGCATGTTAAGCAACTTTTAGGAATTTTCTTAGATTTTTAAATCATAGTTTACTATTTTTTTTGCATTTATTTAGTTCAAAACTTTAAAAAATCATAAAAAAATAGAACAAAAATAAAAAAATAAATTTCTTTTTCTAAAAATCATTTTAGGTCTATTAGCATCTAAGAAAATTAGTTTGGCCCTTTTAGGTTTATTTTTGCTCAATTTAGATTTTAATCGCGTTTTCTTTAAATCCCGTTAACGTTTTTGTGTTTAATCGCTTATTTGTTTTCTTTCCCTTATATGTTTTATTTGATTTCATTTGTAGAAATAGATAATCAATTCAAAGCCTTTAAAACCATTCAAATCATTGTCCAAACAAAAACGGAGTCTCAATTCATAATTCTTGGGGTATAAACAACCCGGTGAACACTTACCAGTTAAACGTACGATATTATTGTGAGATTTTCCTAATTACCTTTGTCCTCAAGGGTAGTTTTGGAATTTCAATACTTTGGTATTATACGTATTATTATAATTGGATTTTCAACCGTACATCAAATTTTTGGCGCCGCTGCCGGGGAATTGTGTTAAAGATTCTCTCGTTTGAATTTGTCGATCGTGATTTGGAGAACCTTTCGTCTTCGAAAGTTACGTCTTTTGAGAAAATCAAAAAAAAAGTAAAAAAAATAATTTTTCTTTTTCTTTTTACTATATGTAGAAGTTTAAATAAATAAAAAAATTCAAAAATATTTGCTCTTCCGGATTTTTTTCGATTTTTATTTTGTTCTCTTAAATACTAAAATAAAAAAGCAATTTAATTCTCTTACTAGAGAATTTGTAAATATTCCATTAATAAGTTCCCAATCCAAAGATTTAAAAAAGTAACCGTATTGTGTCACTTACGAAAAAGGCGCACCTCTTTTGTGAAATAAGCTATTAAGAGGGTTGTTCCACGGAACTACGACCCGAAAGGACAAACGTTTTTAAGGCGATTCGCTCCCACTACGTCCCCCGTTTGCAAGTTTCACTTAAGGGAGTTACCCTAAGTTTGTCGATTATTCGGTGAAACAAAAAATTATTTTTGTGTATATATTTTCTCTCCTCGTTTGTTTTGTATAGTGCATGCGCACTAGAAATTCCTATTTTCTAAATAATTCACCCGTAACCATTCCGAGACATCGAGATCGAAGACGTGCTCCAAACGTAGTCGAACCCGAGCTTTGTACTATCGTTGCAATGGAAGAGCTACTCCAAGCACCCACAGAAGGGTATGGAGAAGCTATCGTCATACCGAAAATTAATGCGGATCATTTTGAGATTAAGACAAATTTACTACAATTAGTCCAAGCTAGCCCGTTTCATGGTTTTGAGAGGGACAATCCCCATACTCATATCAACAATTTCAAAAGGATTACCTCAACTTTGAAATTTAGGGGAGTGCCGAATGATGTGATTAAACTCATGATGTTTCCATATTCACTCGAGGGGAACACTAGGATTTGGTACGATAAAGAACCTCCTAATTCTATCTTGACTTGGGAGGATCTCGTAACCAAATTCGTGAATCAATTTTTCCCTCCCTCGAAAACCACTCACTTAAAGAATGAAATCTATTGTTTTACCCAAAAATTCGATGAGACATTTAGTGAAGCATGGGAACGATTTAAGGAAATGCTTAGAGCATGTCCCCACCATGGATTTTCGGAGTTAACCCAAATAGATACTTTCTATAACGGTTTAAATGATAACGATCAAGACTCCTTTAATGCCGCGACGGGTGGAAATCTTTTGAGTAAGACTACTAGAGAGGCCTTGGACATAATTGAAAACAAATCAAAAGTTTGTTATTCACAAAACAAATCGAATGTTTCTAGGGTGAATACGAATTCTAGGGAAAGTTCTAGTAAGACGGATGAGAGAATTGATAAGCTTGCGGACCAAATTTCGACCTTAGTTGAGATTGTTTCTAAGAAAGTTGTCGCTCCCGCTACGGTTAAAGCGGTTGAGGAATCTTGTGTTTATTGTGGTGGTGCTCATACTTACTATAATTGTCCTAATACCGATAGCAATCAATCGAATGTTTGTGCGGCAACGGGTGCTTACAATCAAGTAGCCCCTCCAAACCGTGTTAGTAACCACATGGCACCACCCGGTTTTGCTCCGGTGCAAAACAATGGTCAAAATAGGTATAATCAAAATCAAGGTCAAGGGAATAATTTTAATCGGGGAAATAATTTTCATGGTAATCAAGTTTTTCAAGTTCCAAATAATCATGCTCTAAATTTTCAAAATCAAGGATTTCAAAACCAACCTTTTCAAATTCCTCATAATCAAGTTCAACAAGGTTTTCCAAATGAGTTTTCAAGTTATGTGAAAGCTAATGAGTCATTAATGAGAAATATGCAAAGTCAAATTAATAAATTGAGGGGTAATTTTAGTAAGCAAGAGGAAAGTCTTAGGAGGAATCTAAATAATGATATAAGGAGTATTTTAGGTAGTTTCTTTCAAAACCAAGCCTCAACTTTGGGTACTCTTCCGAGTAATACTATTCCTAACCCGAAGGGTGAGATGAAAGCAATCACTACTCGAAGTGGTGTTACTTATGAGGGACCCTCGATTCCTACTAATCCTTCTCCAAAAAAGTGGTGGAACAAGAAACCGAGGAGACAACGGATAAGGAGCAAACCAATTTCTAAGGAAGCACCGCTCACATCCAACCTCCGATGTTCCGAAGACTTTACCTAAGCCTAATGTTCCATATCCTTCTAGACTTAATGATCAAAAGCTCTGTGAAAAAGCTACGAATCAAATGGAGAAGTTCTTTCAATTCTTTCAAGATTTTCACTTCGACATTAGCTTCGCGGATGCTCTTCTTTTGATGCCAAAATTTGCCTCTACGATTAAAAGTTTGCTTACAAATAAGGATAAGTTGTTTGAATTAGCTAAGATACCATTAAATGAGAATTGTTCGGCGATGCTCCTTAAAAAGCTTCCTGAAAAGCTTGGAGATCTCTGCAAGTTTCTTATACCATGTGATTTCCTAGGAATAGATGTATGTCACGCCTTGGCCGATCTTGGTGCTGATAGGTGTAAAATACACATATCCGTTAACACCAAAAATGACCCTAAATGACTAAAAACATACTAAAAATGGCAAAAATAT
>BQNB010208723.1:0-10387 GCA_026074375.1 Tanacetum coccineum
GATTGTGTTTGATCCTAGTATAACTTCCATATATACTGGTTAGTGGTTATTAAATGTGAAGTTAATACTGCTATCAATTTTGAGTTAGTACTGTCCATGTAAAACTTAGTACTACTTACAGATTTTTATTACTGCTCATGTATTGTCGCTGTATGGGTTAATACTGGTCATACGTTTTTAATACTGCTCCTTCATGGTTAATTCTGCTAGTGTTAAGCGACAGTACAGTAACAGATTTTGTGTCACTAAAGGGTATGGGAGGAAGGATCATGGGCCTTTGTGACAGTTTTGCAACAGATTTGTGACAAGATAGTGACAGCTTTGGGACAGAAAAAGTGTTGCTATTTGGTTTGGATGTTAATTATGCTAGCATTACTCAGTTAAGTCTGCTAGGCTTATGGTTAATTCTGCTAGCTTTGTCCGATATGGGACAACACGGACGCGTTTGGATCTCGAAAAATGATGAAATAGTGGCTCGTTTTTGGGATTTTTTAAGAAAATTGGTTATTGGTTATTGCCTATTTGATGTTGTAGTTGGGTTTCATAGGTGCGTGTCTTATCATATCTTAAAGTATAGTTTTGCAGGCTATGACTTTTAAAGATAACTTGTTTGTGCTTAATTGTTGGTGACGAAGACTTGATGAATCTAGCAAAGGTATACGATCTACCTTATGTCTTGGTATAAGTTTGACGTCATGTGAATAGTACAAGACATAAGACACAAGTTTAGGAAATTCTACTTCTTCAACATATGGGTTATACTCATTTTTCTTCATCAATAATTACCACTTGGAGCCTACTGAGTTCGAGATTCAAGAGATGGTTAGCATACTTTCAGGGGAAGCTTATTGTTAACATGTTTAACCATCTACATGTACCACTTAAGGGGAAGTGTTCACGAGTTGCTTATCTACAGAAGAGCCCTATTAGATGATTACAAAAAGGGGAAGAAAACTATATGGTTTGCAGCTTATTTTAAAGTGGTGACATGTACAAGAAGATCTTATTTCAAGGGGAAGCTTTGAAGATTGTTTCATTCATGAAGATTGTTTTGTAATATCAATTAGGAGAAGATTGTTGGGATCTCAGATTTGATGATTACAAAAAAGACGACTATGATTATTTGGTGTTTGTATGTGTTATGGATCTGTTCATATACAGCAGTTATGGTGTTCATTTTTATATGGATTGGCCACTGAGTGGGTTCATAATTATGTGCGACATTAGAAGATGCTGTTGGTAGGCATATAGGTTATGGTTTGATGATCGTGTTGATTTGATTTGGCAGCATGTTATATGGTGTTTATTCTAATATTACAGCAGCACGTTGCGAAGGTGTCTTTTACAAAGAAACATCAGGTATTAATCCTTGGTTTGATTCTGGTAAATACTTATATTGGTTATGATTTGCAAATACGTGGATTATGGAAGTAAGTTTGGTTATGATTTGCAAATAATGAGATAAGATCTGCTTTACATAAGAATTTCTTGATTTTTAAGGATTATGTTTGATCCTAGTATAACTTCCATATATACTAGTTAGTGGTTATTAAATGTGAAGTTAATACTGCTATCAATTTTGAGTTAGTACTGCCCATGTAAAACTTAGTACTGCTCACAGATTTTTACTATTGCTCATGTATTATCACTGTATGGGTTAATACTGGTCATACATTTTTAATACTGGTCGCTTCGTGGTTAATACTGCTCCTTCATGGTTAATTCTGCTAGTGTTAAGCGACAGTACAGTAACAGATCTTGTGTCACTAAAGGGTATGGGAGGAAGGAGCATGTGCCTTTGTGATAGTTTTGCAATGGATTTGTGACAGATTATGTGTCGCTAACAGCAACTCAGTGATAGCTTTGGGACATAAAAAGTGTTGCTATTGGGTTTGGATGTTAATTCTGCTAACATTACTCAGTTAAGTCGGCTAGGCTTATGGTTAATTCTACTAGTTTTGTCTGATATGGGACAACACGGACGCGTTTGGATCTCGAACAATAATGAAATACTGGCTCGTTTTTGGGATTATTTTGAAGTAAATTGGTTATTTCCTATTTGATGTTGTAGTTGAGTTTCACAGGTGCGTATCTTATCATATCTTAAAGTATAGTTTTGCAGGCTATGACTTTATAGATAACTTGTTCGTGCTTAATTGATTGGTGACGAAGACTTGATGAATCTAGCAAAGGTGTACGATCTACCATATGATGCTTACTATGTACATTTGCTATCACTTTAAGGAGTTATGTTGTTGTGCTCAGTGTCTCATTTTATAGGATAAATGAGGATTTTGTCAAGAGATTGCGATCTAATTATATTTCGGTCTTGGTATAAGTTTGACGTCATGTGAATAGTGCAAGACACAAGACACAAGTTTGGGAAATTCTACTTCTTCAACATATGGGTTATACTCATTTTTCTTCATTAATAATTACCACTTGGAGCCTACTGAGTTCGAGATTTAAAAGATGGTTAGCATACTTTTAGGGGAAGCTTATTGTTAACATGTTTAACCATCTACATATACCACTTAAGGGGAAGTGTTCACGAGTTGCTTATCTACATAAGACCCCTATTAGATGAATACAAAAAGGGGAAGAAGACTATATGGTTTGCAGCTTATTTTAAAGTGGTGACATATACAAGAAGATCTTATTTCAAGGAGAATCTTTGAATATTGTTTCATTCATGAATATTGTTTTGTAATATCAAATAGGGGAAGATTGCTGGGATCTCAGATTTGAAGATTTCAAAAAAGACGACTATGATTATTTGGTGTTTGTATGTGTTATGGATCTGTTCGTGTATAGCAGTTATGGTGTTCGTTTTTAGATGGATTGGCTGCTGAGTGGGTTCATAATTATGTGCGACATTGGAAGATGCTGTTGGTAGGCGTACAGGTTATAGTTTGATGATCGTGTTGATTTGATTTGGCAGCAGGTTATATGGTGTCTATTCTAATATTACAGCAGCACGTTGCGAAGGTGTGTTTAACAAAGAAACAACAGGTATTAATCCTTGATTTGATTCTGGTAAATACTTATATTGGTTGACGTCACAAGAGTTTGGATTGTGATTCTATACGTGGATTATGGAAGTAAGTTTATTTATGATTTGCAAATAATGAGATAAGATCTGCTTTAAATAAGAATTTCCTGATTTTTAAGGATTATGTTTGATCCTAATATAACTTCCATATATATTTGTTAGTGGTTATTAAATGTGAAGTTAATACTGCTATCAATTTCGAGTTAGTACTGTCCATGTAAAACTTAGTACTACTCACAGATTTGTAGTATTGCTTATGTATTATCGCTGTATGGGTTAATACAGGTCATACGTTTTTAATACTGGTCGCTTCGTGACTAATACTGCTCCTTTATGGTTAATTCTGCTAGTGTTAAGCGACAATACAGTAACAGATCTTGTGTCACTAAAGGGTATGGGAGGAAGGACCATGGGCCTTTGTGATAGTTTTGCAACAGATTCGTGATAGATTATGTGTCGCTAACAGCAACTCAGTGACAGTTCAGTGACAGATTATGTGTCGCCGATGGATAGAAAAAGTGTTGCTATTTGGTTTGGATGTTAATTCTGCTAGCATTACTCAGTTAAGTCTGCTAGGCTTATGGTTAATTTCGGACAACACATAGTTATTGGATCTTGGATACTAAAGGATATCAGACAGAACTGAAAAACAAGAACTGTTTTGGTTTTCAATGTTCTTAACAGGTTTGAAAAGGCTCGTTTTCATATTATATGTTACAATTGGTTACGAAGAAGATTCTTTATCATTTATTTGATATTGAAGTAGAGTTTCACGGGTAAGTGTTTTATCATATCTTAAACGGCTTGAAACGTTTAAAGATAACTTGTTCGTGCTTATACGGTTTATGATGAAGACTTGATTTATCTAGTTTTACCTGATGTAAGAAGGTACGTTGTAGTACTCACATGTATTTACTATCACTTGAATGAGTTATGTTATTGTGCTCAGTGTCTCATAAGAAGATGAGGATTCTAACAAGAGATCGAGGTCTACCAATATATCATCAGTATTAGTTCTTTATCATGTTTATAGTACAAGACATATGACACAAGTTTGGGATATTCTACTTCAGCATCAAGTTTGTAAAACTAATTTTTCTTCATCAGTAATCATTACAAAGAGCTTACAGAATTAAAGATTCAAGTTGCTTATCTTCACAAGACACCTATTGGAGTATGACAAAAAGGGGAAGAAGATTACAGAGATCAAGATTTGCAGCTTATGACATGGCATGGTTTAAAAGAAATCAAGAATTAAGGGGAAGCTTGTTTTATTTATGGCGAGATTTAATTATCTCAACTTTCTCGATTTTAGGTGAAGTTCGTGCAAGACAATGTTTATTTTGTCATCGTCAAATAGGGGAAGATTGTTAGGAATTATATGATTTGACTTGATGTTACAAAATAAACAAAAGAGTAAAACAAGAGGGACTAGATATGTAGATTAATATTTCTTGTAAACCTAGATGTCTCTCTATATAAAGAGACCTAAGGCATAGAGTTTAAGTATGTCTTGAGTGAAGAACACTAAGTGTGTCTTCTATGTAAAACACCAAAGGTGTGTGTGAGTATATACACGTCCAAAGAGTTGGACAGAATGTAGACATCAAGTAAAGGTGTGTGTTCTAGGAGTCACAGTCATGATGTGAACTCCTAGGTGTTTAGTTGGTTTAGCCTCAAGAGTCTTATGATTCCTGTTATATGTAACCGTATTGTTCTAATCAAACAATATTGGGGCTTGTTGTGAATATACAGAAAGTTATAGAAAAACCTTGTTACAATATCTTTGTGTTCATTCATAACTTTCCGTTGCGTACAACACAAATGTTATTGTAATCCTAGATGATATCTAAACAATCTCGAGTTTAAACGATTTCACATGGAGGTATTCCACGGGTCATCGTATTAGGACACGACGGACTCCCGATACCGCCAGTAGCCCCACCATCACCGGATTATATACCAAGCCCAGAGGATCCACAGACACCGCCAGTTCCTCAAGACGAGGATGAGCGTGAGCCTATGTTCGTACAGGCACATGATCATGACTAGGGCAAGGCCTAACTTACCCATGAGTATATACCATTGGGGATGACCATGAGTTTCCACAGCTAAGGAAGGACAGCACATTACATACTGTTGATTCACCATGTTCGGTCACCCGGGATATGTTCTAAGTCGGATCACAGAGGAGGTTACTGAGGAGTAACGAGGAGGATGAGGACAAGATGGGGGGATGGTTCGGTCGACTTCTATGGACGGGGGAGATGATGGAGATGATGATGACGACGATTCATCTGGGGATGACGCTGATGGTGAGGATGAGGATGATGAGGAGGAGGAGCACTTAGCTCCGGCCGACTCTGCTATTGTTGTACCTGTTGATGAGCCTATTTTCCCACCTGAGGGAACAGAGCCTGTTATACCACCACCCTCCACTGACATTACAATGCAGGCATAGGATTACGTACGGGCCTTGGCTTTAATATCAATTAAAATGAGGCAGAGGTTGAGAGACTTCTGGCCATGACTACTCCATCACCATCACCACCTATCTCACTATCACCACCCTCTGCAGGAGAGCGCCTTACTAGGTGCACAGCCCCACCTGCACATTCATCACCACTACCTATGCCATCACCATTACTACCATCATCTGGGTTAAATCCAGACTCTCTAGGATAGCTATCCACTCAGGCCCTATTGTATGCAGTTAATACGCATTACCATCACCCTCAAACTACCTCCACTACCACCATCTATATACTACCACCATCTCTATTATACCAAAATGGTTTACGTAGGATGATATTCCCAAAGTTTTGAGCCGCTCCCGTAAGAGGTTGTATTTGTCCACCCTAGGCTCTAGATATGAGGTCGGGGAGAGTTCTACTGCCAGACCTACCAGAGGTCAGGGGATAGATTATGGGTTTGTTAGCACGGTAGATGCTGAAGAGAGGCGATAGGGGATTAGAGATGTTGGGTACGGTATTAGGGATACTTGGGTAGATCTGAGATAGCACATATGACCGTGGGAGAGGTCACTACTAGGGTCACAGAGCTTGCTGAGCTCTATGAGCATGATACAAGGAAATTGTTTGCTTTACTAGATGGATGTCAGGACTAGTAGGTCTCGTATAATCACAGGCGAGTGATATGGACTCGCAGCGGGGTCAATCATATATGGGGGATAGGATGGATTCTACAGTAGATTGTCATGGATGGTGGAGGGGAGCTCTATTGCTTCCCGAAAGGCTTGGGCTCACTCGATAGGATTGAGTCAGCGTACTCTTCTGGAGCTTCGACTGTTTAACCATCGATGATCATGTGTGTAACACACGAGACCCATCTCCAGGCACACCAGATGTGACAACCCGAGATTTTCCGTTCAATAAGTTAGCCGTTTCTGTGTAGCAATTTAAATTTTTAAATGTTTCATTTAGCTTTACCGTTTAACCGGGAAGTTATTTCGTTGTTATCTGAGAATAGTCTCTGGGAGCGAACCGATGACAACAAAAGTTTGTCTGTATTTTGGCAATAGCCACGTTTTTATGGTTTTAAGGAAATGTTTAAAACTGTCATTAATTTTTGGTTGATACCGTTATTTGATTTCGTTACTGCGATTATCCGTGTTTTTACATCAAATATAAGCTTAAGCAGGCAATTAAGAATTGGTAATTAAATCATTTTGGGAGCACTAGCAACAAAGATTATAAAAATAAAATGGTCCCCCCTCCCTTTTGGCTTATTTCGACACCAACAAAAACCCATGAACTTGGTGTTACATGTTGAGTTTTGTGAATCAAATTTGCTTAAGGGACAAGCTTTAAAATCCATGGCATGGTGCTGTTATTTTATCATTGGTGATATTCATTTTGGCTCCCTCCCTCCCAATTCTTGTCTTTTATTTCGGTGCACACCTACACACACAGTAAACATTGTTTATATCTTACTTCTATTTCAGATAATTTGTTCATTTATACTACACACACCATTAAAACTTCACTCATCTTTTCTTTCTTTTTCTTCCTTGTGCCGAACCAAGAACACCAACCAAAAACCCATTTATTTTTCATCTTTGATCAAAAATACTTAAAGATTTATTGAAGGTTTGATCATTTGTATCATCCGGGTATTTGTTAAACAACATTTGGGTTGTCATTAATCTTTGTTCACCATCCAAATCTTCTAGTTTTTGTAAGTCTTTCAAAATTCTTAAAAACTTTACTTTCATACTCTCCTGATGATGCATACATACTAGTTGTACAATTTATTTTGTAAAAACAAAGGTTTAAAAACTACATAAACCCTAAAAGGGTGTTCATATGTTTCGAAATACATATAAATAAATATAAGGAAATGATAGTTTTGTGATCGTGGTTATTTTCGTGTAATAAAAATGATATGCTATAGTTCATTTTGTTTGACTTATGTTTAACAAGCTTTTGGAAAGCTTATTTAATTATTTTGAGCTTATTAGGGCTTATACATATTTCGGCTCAACTAGAAAATAAAGAAAGGTTTATTGTTTAGCTTATTTTGTTTTGACATATAGTTTGTTAGCTTATTTTCTAACTTTTTGTGAAAGGACAAATGATAAACTTATTCGGCTCAATAAATAAGCTCGAATATAGTTTATTTAGGCTTTATAACCACGTTCTCCACATCACAGACCCAAAACCATGAGATTATTTCTGAGACTCATATGGTTTGGGCTTATTATACTTGACTTATTGTGAGTTAATTGATAGCTTATCTTGCATGTCATCGTATTTATTTCTTAATAATTTTATCTTTTCGAAATTAAATGGATATGTAAACTACACATTCGGATCCCTTAACGGGCCAAACGCCAACATATATGCTAAAACACAAAGCATAAAGCTACGGTGTAGTTTATTGGAATAAGTTCTGGGTGTGACTTATTTAATAATGTAAGATTAGATGTTTTCGTTTAATTATTTTTAGACGTCGAACGTTACAATTAATAATGGATTTGATGACGAGTAAATTGTAAATATGGAAAGTGGTTTTTAATTAAAGTCTACGACTTTGGAAAACATGTAAACACGAAAAGGGTAATGCGAAATTTTGTAAAAATCTTATATACTTAGATAAACTATCTTGGAAAAAACTTAAATGATAAAAATACTGTCGATTATTATCCTAACTATTTGGAAATATTAAATAATGAATAACAAGTTTACTTATGTAGTAACCATAACAAATATAATATCTATATAAGTAATATAATATTATATATGTACGCTTCGTAAAACTCGATCACTAATGTTTTTAAATATACAACTAACGTTTGCTAAAAATGACAATGAACGTGCATGCATCAATGTAGTACAATACCTTCCGAGTCTAAAATCGAAACCCATGTTCTTTTAGGTCATACCTTTGTACCGCATTGTCCATTTCAAGGGACCATTCTTTTGAAGTATACTATTTACCATTATCATCAAGGTGATGTTCATAGCCACTCTTTTTTTCTCGTTTTGATATGAATGTTTTATAACTTGGGGAGGAACATTGATCGTCTTTTGTAAAACTGGACCACATAGTACTGTGCGTGAGATTTTCCTGTTTGTGTTGCCTAAGTAGCGTTTAGACCAACTACTGCCCCACTTATCATGAAACCGTCAATCTTCTTGTCTGGAGGAAACGTGGTCGAGGGTCGACAGCGCGAGTGTTATTAAATAGATCTATTTGGATTAATTTTCCTCTATCGGTGTGAGTATGCGCTCACTACCCAAACGGGGGTGCACCCGACTAAACGTGATATATACCATGTTCGAACTTTAAGAAGGGTAGTCTTGGTCAGCTTATCTCGTGGGCTTGTTTCAAATACCTAGTAATATTCTGATAATAACGTATTAGCTTCGGTGTCATGAGCTTAGCGCAACGTAAATACCTTTTTATGTGAAGTTGTATTTGTTATAACTGTCGCATACGTGTTGATAACTTGTGGTCCACTTTAATAACGTTTTGAACTAAAACCTATGATTTTCACTCAACTTTATGTTGACGTTTTATGCATGTTTTTCTCTGTGCTTAGGCATGGTGCTGTATTGATTACTTATGTGGTGTCTATATGCCTGTGTAAGGTTTACCAGAGATTTAATCTATGTTTAATAACCATTGGCTGATTTGAACTTAATTTAAGCTTCCGCATTTTTACATTGAAATCTTTTCTTTTAAATTTTTTTGATGTAACCTTATTATTATTATTTCCATCTATGTACGGTGTTTATTTTCAAAACGTACCCTTAGAGGACGTTCTTTATGCTTTGTTCTTGAGATTGACTTCAATCAAACGTCACGCCTCCGGACCGTGTTCGTCCAGCCCCTTTCTGGGGGGTTGTGCACCAAGACCAGCTAAAGCTGCAGGGTACCTCATCAGACACAACAACAGGTACATGAGATTCACTTTTAGATGCAGCAGGCTGAGTTACGCAACGCTTCGAGAGACCTGACCGTAGGAGTCAGGACCTAGATGGTAGAGACTCTATGAGTCATTTGAGACATGAGGTGAAGAGAATGAAGCAAACGCAGGCCGAGTTGTTATCATGTGTTTTGAGAGACAGCAGAGGAGAGCTAGACCAGAGGCTAGAGGCTAGGATTCCAGATCACCGGGATGCTTCTGAGATATGTGACATCACTATTAGTTATTTATGTTATTTTATCTTGGATAGGTCATTGTACAAGGCATGTTAAGTTTTAGGGGTTTTCCCTTGCTAGCAAAGTTAGATCTTTTGTATTGTATTTTGTGTAATCCGACAACTATTTCATGTAAAATTTTCAAAGTTATAAATGAAATGGATGTGTTATGTCATACTATATACCTCTCTTGTGTTGATATCTCATCTATACATTATTAAATTCTGTCATATAACCTCATGTTTTGTCTTTTGTGATCTAGACAAATCATGGCACCTAAGACCAGAAGAGGACCGAATACCCCTGTTAACAACACCAACCCAAACAACATGACTCTAGAATCCATCAAAGCAATGATTGACCAAGCTCTTTTGCGAAACTCCACCAATAGAGATGGAAGCCACAGTTATAACCGAAGTAACGTGCAAACTGCGCGCCCTTGTTTTTATGCTGACTTCATGAAGTGTCAACCTTTGAACTTTAAGGGGATTGAAGGCGTGGTCGGTTTGACTCGGTGGATTAAGAAGATGGAGTCAGTTTTTAATATCAGTGGTTGTGCTATTGAGAATCAAGTAAAGTTTGCCACCTGCACTCTATTAGGGGCTGCTTTGACTTGGTGGAATGGTCAGATAAGAACCTTAGGTCCTGAGGCATATGCAATGACTTGGG
>BQNB010208724.1:0-10387 GCA_026074375.1 Tanacetum coccineum
TTTTCCATGTCGGTTTCGGGTCCTTTTGCCATCCTTACTCACCCCAAACGGCTAAATTTTTTTATCAATACCCAAACCCGCATCCGAACCCGCCAACCCGCCCCCGAACCCGACCCAACCGGTTCGGGTTTCGATTTTCCCCGTCGGTTTTAGGTCCTTTTTCCATCCTTACTCACCCCAAAATAGTAAAGTAAAAGTAGTAAAACATGGGGCTATGAACTCACCTTAGCAAGATGAGCAAATGGTAAATCACGCAAGCAAAAGATGATATAGAAATCTAGCCGCGACCTAGAATAATAATGCGTCTCAGAAACACGGAAAGCATGCCAAGAATTGCACAATATGTTCATCACCAAAATACATCCATGTGTGTTTGCTTTAGTTTGATTATCAAATCATGACGAAATAAAATCATATAGTTTTTCGTTAAGTTTCAGCGTTTAACCAAAAATTACTATTTTTATAAAGTTTCTATTTTAGGAAAGTTTTTAGTTTCAAAACGTTAATACCGTCCCCTATATTTAATAAGTTTCCATATTTTCAAAACGCACTAACTAACCTTAATCACTTAACTTCTAAGTCCGATTCGCTAAATTTTACCAAACTTACTATTTTTAGTAACTTTATCGCTTTTCCTAAAATATGTTAACGACGTCCTTAAACAATACTAATTAATATATATGTGTTACTATATGATTTGCTAGTGTTTAAAAAGTCCAAAAATGTCCGAAAACCCGATTTACTATTCACATCAGCAACTATTCATTCGGTTTTTGTCAAAAAATGTTTCAAGTTTTATTTGGCTATAACTTGGCCGTTTTAAGTCCAATTTTAATGTGTGATATTATGAAACAACCTATCATATTCGAAACGAGTCTCCCAAAACTACTTTTACGCCTAGTAGAAAATTTTTTAGTCGACCAAAACTCAAAAACAAATTTAGGACAACAAGCACTTTTTGTCAAAAACGCAACCAAAATCCACCTAAACTTCACAATAGTGTCTAATCTAGCTTAATCTCCATTCACAACTAATCCACAACAAAACCACACCTAAATCTAACCTAATTCATTTATTTCTATTATTGCAACACTCATTCAACTCTCATCTCATCAAGAACATAATATTTAACTAGTGAAAACAAGGTAACATCATTATTTATAAAATCTTATTTTAAATATTTCAAAAATTAAAACACAACATATGGATGTATGGAACTTGAACACATAAGAAGAACGTAAGTAAACCACAAAGAAAGTTTCAAGACACTTACAAGAATGATGAACAAGAAGCAATAACACAAGATCTATACCCAAAATCATTAGATCTTGAAAAACTCCAAAGAATAACCAAACCCTAATTTGTAAACCCTTGAAAATACTTGGAATCAAAAGGAAACCTTCTTGGAAACACCTTATATCTTGATAAAATGAAGTATGGAATGTGTGAATCTTGGTAAAAATCAAAAGTATGGATTGTGTATGTGTGTTTGTGTGTGCCATGAGCTAGGAGAGAAAAGAGAGGGAAAAGAAATTTTTGTGAGGCTTGCAAGAGAACAAATGACCTAAAACCATTATCACTTGGTTTAAATAGGGGAAAAACTAGGGTTTTGGGTGAGTCTTGGCTTAAGTTAAGTGGCTTGAGCCACTTTCTTTTGGTCCTTGTTGGTTCGACCGGATTGGAGCAAAGGGGGGGAGGAAAAGAACAAAAACTTTGCATTTGGCTCCAAGTTAAGCTTAAATAGCTAGTTAGTGGAATGGTGGTCCATGGTCAACATGTGAAGTGTAAGAAAAATGGCTTCTAGTGAAGTACAAAACAAACAGATAACTATTTAATTATTTTATTATATTTAATATCACATATTTCATCTACATGCACACATGGGTTGAAAAAATTTCAAAATGAAGATGTCATGTTAATTAATTTTGGAGTATGCAATGTGTTATATTTCGTGGGTTTGAGGGGAGTGGAGGGATGTGAACGAAGTTTTTGCTTAAGAACATGATATGGACTATAACTAAAGTTTACACGAAAAGATTTCGAGTTTCTGGGGTTCTGTTAGGTCAAAAACGCAATTTAAACGTTAAAGCGTAAAAATAAATACCGAGAGTGATCGTAAACTACGAAACACTTAGAAAAGATAAATTAACTCATATAATATCTAAACTTATCAAAATCTAAAGTCGAAACGCGTCCGATGACGTTTTTCAGATTTACGCGGGTTTACTTCCCGGTAAACTGCCAGATTCAAACGTAACGTATAAAAATCAAAGATAATGATCAGAAATGTTTAAAATATTGACTGAAAATTCTCAGAGTGTGACATTCTTCCCCCGTTAAAGAAGCTTTGTCCTCAAAGCTTAAGACGTGGACTGAGGGCTAACGAAAAGATGAGGATACTTTTTCTTCATTTGGTCTTCGCGCTCCCAAGTAAACTCGGGCCCTCGTCTTGAATTCCATCGGACCTTCACGATTGGAATGCGGCTTTGCTTCAGCCGTTTAACTTCTCAATCCATAATTTCAACTAGTTCCTCAATGAAATTAAGCTTGTCATCAATCTGGATCTCATCCAACGGAATAGCTAGTGGTTCGTCTACGAAACACTTCTTCAGATTGGAAACATGAAAAGTGCTATGAACTCTGCTTAATTTCTCTAGGAGTTCAAGTCAATAAGCAAGCATTCCTACCCTATCAAGAATCTTGAAAGGTCCAATATAGCGAGGGTTCAGCTTCCCCCATTTGCCGAAACGTATCACCCCTTTCCACGGTGACACTTTCAACATGACCTATCTCCAACTCAAACTCCAATGCTTATGTCACCTGTCGGCGTAGCTCTTCTGTCTATCTCGTGCAGCTTGAATACACTTCTTGATCTGAATGACCTTCTTAGCTTTTTTTCATGAACAATAATGGACCATGCTGAGCGTCTCCAACCTAGCCAACAAAATAGTCGATACTACATTGTCGACCGTAGAGAGCTTCAAACGTTGCATCTTTAATACACTTGTGATAAATGTTGTTGTAGGAAAACTCCACCAAAGGTAGGTGTCTATCCTAACCTTTCCCAAAATCAATCACACAAGCACGTAGCATGTCCTCCAAGGTTTGGATGGTTCTCTCACTTTGACCATCAGTCTGTGGATGGTAAGCCGTACTCATATCCAATTGAGTACCTAAGGGTTCGTTCAACTATTTCCAAAAATGAGATGTAAATTTACTATCTCAATCAGAAATAATCGAAGCTGGCACTCCATGCCTTGAGACTACTTTCTTCAAGTATTGTCTTGTCAACTTCTCCATTGAGTTAGTTTCCTTCATTGGTAAGAAATGAGCGGACTTTGTGAGTCGGTCTACAATTACCCAAATTGTATCTTGACCAGATGTTGTCTTTGATAACTTAGTAACGAAATCTATAGTAATGTTCTCCTACTTCTATACTAGGATCACAGGTTGAACCAACAAACCAGATGGTTTTTGGTATTCGGCCTTGACTTTGGCACAGGTCAAACATTTACTGACGTAGGTGGCAATCTCAACCTTCGTATTCGGCCACCAATACAGCTTCTTTAAATCCTGGTACATCTTGTTCGATTCAGGATGTACCGAATACTTTAACTTATGCAATTTATTCATAATCAACTCTCTTAAGTAACCAAAATAGGGTATCTAACTTCTCCAATTCAATCATAACGTTCCATCAGTACGTTGCTCTAGCTTCTTAATCATACCACACAGATCTTCTGTTCCATAATTCTCCTCCTTTCTCGCCTCAACCTGAGCTTCTAAGATCTGCACAGGGAGGTTTAGACCAATCGTCAAAACTAAAGCTCGAACTCGTAGTGGCTTATTCCGTTCCTTTCAGCTCAAGGCATCCGCCGCCACGTTCGCTTTTCCCAGATGATAACGAATCTCGTAGTCACAGTCGCTCAACAGCTCCAACCATCTATGTTGTCTCATGTTTAACTCTTTCTGATCTAGAATATATTGCAAACTCTTATGATCAATAACACAACGCATTTCGTTCCTTAACAAATAATGTCTCTACATAATGAGAGCAAACCACTACGCTCCAAGCTCAAATTCATGTTAGTGTAATTCTTCTCAATGAATACTTAAGTTGGCATGACGCGTCCGGCTATGACCTTCTCCCTTGTGGCATCAAAACTACTGCCCATTCCCTTATTACGAGAAGCCCATCACAGAAAACCAGAGTTTTCACTACTTCGGGTAAAGCCAAAATCTATGAACTACAGACACTTTCTGCTTCAACAAATTGAAATGCAGCTTTTGCCTTTTCACTCCAATCAAACTTCACGTTCTTTTGAGTCAGCTTCGTCATAGGTTTGGCAGTTTTTGAGAAACCTTCAATAAATTGTCAGTAATAGCCAACAAGACCTAGAAATTGACGAATCTCTGTCGGAGTCTTGGGCGATGCCAAATCCTTGATTAACTCAATCTTAGCTGGGTCCACGTAAATGCATTCGCTATCAATCATGTGACTAAGAAATTGAACCATTGACAGTCCCAATCACACTTTGAAAACTTGGCGTACAATTTTTCCTCCTTAAGCAACTCCAGGATTGACTTATGGTGTTCTGCATGCTCTTCTTCGCTCTTAGAGTAGATCAAGATGTCATCAATAAAAACGATCACGAACTTATCTAAGTACGGTTTGCACACCCGATTCATTAGATCCATGAATATCGTCGGTGTGTTGGTTAGTCCAAACGGCATCATTTGAACTATAGTGACCGTAGCGTGTCCTAAACGCTAACTTTAAATGTCTCCCACTTGAACTATGAGTTGGAGTGAAACCAGGATCCTCATGTTGATCTTAAGAGTAGTGATCTTGATCCTTGCAACTGATCAAACAGGTCGTCGATTCTCGGAAGTGAATATCGATTCTTCACAGTCAGCTTCTAAAAGATCCATCTTTCTTTTTGACAAACAGACCGGGCTCCCCAGGTGAGAACTCGTCTATAAATCCTCTTGTAATGAAGTTCTTGCATGCTGAGTAGACAATTCTTGCAGTTCCGTCGGTGCTAATCTATACGGGGCGCGTGCCACAGGTGCAGCACCAGGGACCAAGTCGATTTGGAATTCAACTTGTCGTGTAGGTGGTAATCTAGGCAAGTCTTCTAGAAAAACCTCTGGAAAGTCCCGTACAGTCGGCACGTCCTTAAGTCGCTTCTCCCCCAACTTGTTCTCGATTTCCTTCTTCGTCACTTGTGCCAGAAAAATTAGGCAACCTCTCTTAATATATTTCTGAGTTTTAGTGCACGATATAATGCTCAACTTCGACTTCTCTCCTTTGCATCTCTATCACCTTGAATAATCAAAACTTCATCTCCAAAGGGAATTCGCACAATTTTTTCGTCATAGACGATTACTGCATGATGGTTCGCTAACCAATCCATGCCAATAATGACGTCAAAACTACCAAGTTCTACTGGCATTAGGTCAATATTGAATGGGTGACCTAACAATCCTAACGTACAGCCTCTAAGTATGGTATTAAGTTCGTCTCAAAAATTCTCTCGTCGGCTTATTCAACCGCATAGATAATGTCTAAGGTATCAGGGGTTATATCGAGCAAGGTACTAAATTTAGTCGACACGCGAAAGCTGTCTATAGGCACCGAATCAATATCATAGAAGGTTATACTGGATATTGAGAAGAAAAGTACTCCTTTGATGAATTGAATCGTGGGTTAGCTTCTCTCCACCCCTAACATCAAAAGCAATCTCATTTATCTCATGAAGGAGTGTCATTAATGAACTCACTTCGGGGGAGATTGTTAGCCTCAAAATATTAAGCCAAACTGGAAGTTTGTTCATTACGTGTATAAGTCTCTGTCATTTAATTAGTTAATGTTGTAATAGTATAATATCGAGAATCGGGCTCGATAGTTAATCTAATATTGTATATGTTTCGGGTTTAATCCCAAGCAAAACCCAAGCCCGGGTCCTAGTTAAATATCTCGCGCGTCACTTTTAAGTGTCGGGGTATATAAGGAACTTTTCCACTTGGAAAAGTAAGTTGTTCAAAATATCTAAAAATACCATTTCTCTTTTCTCTCATCTCTCTCTCTAGAACAACTCTTTCTTTCTCATTTCTAGTTTCGATTTCGTGATTGATTGTATGAAGTGAAGTGTTAACGGGATCCTATAGTGTAAACTTGTAGGTGACCAGGGAAGGTTAAAAAATGGTCAAGAGATTTAACGATGAAGCTGTATATCTTTAAGTTTAAAAGGCTCGTCTTCCCCGTTAACCTGAACAAAGAAAAACATATTGTTTGCCTGTTTACGCTGATTTATATATAGTCGCAACAACTAGTTATAGCTATAGATTTTTTTAATAATTTATTAACATCATATAACGCATGTGTTGGTATTTTAGCAATGTCACCCAAATCTTTGTTGTAGTTATTTATCTTGTTTTGAATCCTTCAACCTTATTTAAGAAATCGTTTCTAGTGTGGTTGGTATTTTGAATCCTTCAATCCTTTAAAATTTAAAGGTCACGTGACTTTCTTTAGCAAACAAAACACCATATGTTTTATCTTCCAGAAAGTAAACAAATCATAAAGGGTTATGTTATTGGGACACCCCCTAGAAGATTCTGTTTGTAATACCTCCTAGTCATACTATATGTTTTTTCTCATTTTGCGTTTTTCTGTCTTTTACATGTTTTTTTGTTTTATGTTTTTATTCAGATGTCTTTTGTCCTTTTGAGTACTTACTTATTCTAGTACACATCCAATAATACAACGTGTTGTTTTTTATACTAATACCCCTCTAATAATATATTTGTCATTTGTCCTTTGTCTTTTACAAGTACTCATTTTTAGATTTTTTGTGTCCTTTATTGTCAAATCTAATTACTTTTTATTCTATTGGTTTATCTTTTAATACTTTAGTCTTATCAAACTTTATAAAAATCTCACCTAACACATATGAAGTATACTTTTTTTGTATTATAACATATTTAAACTGTATATGAATACAGTATGAATAGAATTTTACATAAACACATTTAACAAACACTAAAAATTAACTAGTTACACTAGCTAAAGACTTGGGTAAATTTATAAAAGTTTACCAAATACTTGGGAAAAAGACCTGGTTTATAAAAGTTTACGGAAAAAATTTAGGTGAAAGTTTACGGAAAAAGACCTAGTTTCATCTCCAAAAAGTCAATTGTTCAAACATCGCTAAATGTGTAAACTTGTAGGTGACCAGGGAAGGTTAAAAAACGGTCAAGCGATTTAACGATGAAGCTGTATATCTTTGAGTCTAAAAGGCTCGTCTTCCCCGTTAACCTGAACAAAGAAAAACATATTGTTTGCCTGTTTACGCTAATTTATATATAGTCGCAACAACAAGTTATAGCTATAGAAGTGGAACGAAACTATGTTTTTGGACCAAAACCAAACCTTTTTTTGAATTTTGAACCAAAAGTGAAAACGCACCAAACCACAAGGTCCAAAAATGTACTTAACTTTTTTTTTAATAATTCATTAACATCATATAATGCATGGGTTGGTATTTTAGCAATGTCACCCAAATCTTTGTTGTAGTTATTTATCTTGTTTTGAATCCTTCAACCTTTTTTAAGAAATCGTTTCTAGTGTGGTTGGTATTTTGAATCCTTCAATCTTTCAAAATTTAAAGGTCACGTGACTTTCTTTAGCAAACAAAACACCATATGTTTTCTCTTCCAGAAAGTAAACAAATCATAAAGGGCTATGTTATTGGGACACCCCCTAGAAGATTCTGTTTGTAATACCTCCTAGTCATACTATATGTTTTTTCTCGTTTTGCATTTTTCAGTTTTTTACATGTTTTTTTGTTTTATGTTTTTTTTCAGATGTTTTTTGTTCTTTTGAGTACTTACTTATTCTAGTACCTATCCAATAATACAATGTGTTATTTTTTATACTAATATCCCTCTAATAATGCATTTGTCCTTTGTCTTTTACAAGTAATCATTTTTAGATTTTTTTTGTGTCCTTTATTGTCAAATCTGATTACTTTTTATTCTATTGGTTTGTCTTTTAATACTTTAGTCTTATCAAACTTTATAAAAATCTCACCTAACACATATGAAATATACTTTTTTTGTATTATAACAGATTTAAACTGTATATGAATACAGTATGAATAGAATTTTACATAAACACATTTAACAAACACTAAAAATTAACTAGTTACACTAGCTAAAGACTTGGGTAAATTTATAAAAGTTTACCTAATACTTGGGAAAAAGACCTGGTTTATAAAAGTTTACGGAAAAACTTTGGTTAAAAGTCGTAGGGTTCAAAAATACTAGCAAAAATATCAAGCTTGATATTTATTTTAGTTTTGAAATATGACGAATACATCCCCGTTTAACATGGAACATGTATTAAATTTTATGTTATTACATATTTTTCTCTCAATATTACATGCAAATTTGTGTAGTTTAAAATGACAAAAAAACATATCTAGATTTTTTAAGGCTCAGATTATAGACATTATTAATGGCTGCAATTATGAAAGTTGCAAAGCAGATAAAATCTCGCTTTACCGTCATTCAAGTTACAAAGTCTTTTTTTTAAATCATCACGGCCCTTAAAAAACAAAAACAAGCTAGACATAACCAACATTAATGTGACGCTAGATGAAAGTTGTCCACTCCCGCCAACTCACCCACAATGGAGGAGGTACAAAAATAAGGACGCATCCGTATAGGCAGGCATATACTCAGGTCGACAAATGTAGCATTTACATTTATGTAATCGTGACTATCTATTTTATAAAGTTATTATAGTTGTTACATGTTTCTATTTTTCTAATACGCGTCTTCTTTTCTCACTAACTATTTTTATTCTAATAACACACTGAAAAATGTACATCTAAAAATTAAACTAAAAGTAAAGACGCAATAAATTATAATGGGTATTAATAATCAAAATAATACATACATGCATGAAAAAAAGATATAAAAAACAAAAAGAAAAAAAGACAACAAAAGGACCAAAAAATAATAAAAGGTACATGTGAGGTAAGGGACAAAAGGTACATGTATGGCATGAGGTATTACAATCATAAATGTGGGGAGGGGGTCTTAATAACCTCACCCATCATAAATTCAATGTTTAGTCAAATAAAAGTTTAAATTGAGATAGAGTTGGTATATAGGCATCTATCTATACTCGATAGGCAACACACAAGTATATGATGGTTTTTAGTTAAATGTCCACCGGTTTACAGTTTACACCTCACCCTTTTTAATCTCTTAACTTTTCCTTTTTTTTCTTTAGCAAAGAGATCATGTATAACTGAGCATAACATAAAATAAAAAAAGTATGATGAAACCATCGAATCAATCAATATATGCATTTAAAGCTGGAAAAAAAAACTTCCCTAAAATGTTAAGTTGTCTGTTGTGCACATTTAATTTGGAACACCTAATATGTTATATTGATACATATACTAAAAACTATATCTCACATTGGTGAATACATGCATGATCTCTAGCTAACTTATAAAACATGATATGGTACGTTAAAAACTATGTTATTCAAGATGAAAGTATGTCACTTACTTAATTATATGTATTTTGCATTTATATTCTACCTTCACATGATTTCATTACCCCTTATTTTTCAAAAATTAACCCTTGAATTGATGATTATAAATTATATAGACATAGAAATCAGGGAAAGACCCTAGCTATGTCCTGACGGGGCCTGAAGTCGACTAATATTTTCTATCAGCTTTATGTGCTATGTGGTATATATTTATATATGGCTGGCCTAATTCATTGGAAGAAGGGGCCTTATATGAATATATACATAGTTTAGTTATTCGATCATTAGAATCATCATTAATATTTGCTTGAGTTAATTATTACGTGTTTAAATAGATGTTATGTGTATTGGTTGTTGTTTATGTTGGGACTAAAAGTCTTCTTGATGTTGTTTGAATTACTGTTGCTCATGTTTATGTTAATGCTGCTCAACTGGATTTAGTGTTGCTCATGAACTTCAAAGAAAATATGTTGGTTTGATTATCACATCATGTCGAAATAAATCATATAGTTTTTCGTTAAGTTTTAGCGTTTAACCAAAAAATTACTATTTTTAGTAAGTTTCTATTTTAAGAAAGTTTTTAGTTTCAAAACGTTAATACCGTCCCCTATATTTATTAAGTTTCCATATTTTCAAAACACACTAACTAACCTTAATCGCTTAAATTTTATGTCCGTTCCGCTAAATTTTTACCAAACTAACAATTTTTAGTAACCTTAACGTTTTTCCTAATATATGTTAACGACGTCTTTAAATGATACTAATCAATATATATGTGTTACTATATGTTTCGCTAGTGTTTAGAAAGTCCAA
>BQNB010208725.1:0-10387 GCA_026074375.1 Tanacetum coccineum
AAAAATGCACTATTGAGTCTAGAGCCATGAGATCATCCACAAATCTCGTTAAGACACTAATACAAATTATGCTTGTTCTTCACACACTGTGACAACAAGTAAAGATCTTAAGAGTCCTACGCATTATCCTCGCGGTATTGCCAGAACATCTGAGTGATACGAGAGTACTCACAATGAAGATGTAAATCCTTCTAGAGCCAACATCAAACAAGCTCTTGGTAGGTGACATGTGAGATCCACTATGGATTAAACTTGTGACAAATGGAAAGCAACGATGGTGCGATTCTTTATGAATCAAACTTGTTCCAGGCAGTGAATTAACGAATAGCTTTTGAAAAACCTTTCGATGTGCTCAACAACTGATTTTCTAGCACATTGACTGTGTATATCTTTCAAAACAAATGTGTTTCTGATGAAATTTGATTTTGTGCTATAAAACACTATCGATGTGTCACAAAAATACTTTCTCAAGTAACACGTCGATTGATTTTCAAATCAATTTTTATCTTTTAATCGGTAAGACAGTAACTAACCGATTCACTCTTATCGTGTTGTCTGCTTTGAGACGTTCCGATAAAGAGAACAGGCAAGTATGGTGATTCTGATGGCTATACATTTGATGATCCAATACTTATACTGGAAATCCTGTCAAGGAGATTCCTCTTAAGAGGAATCTACCTGATCACAGGTCGGTCCTCACGGATCCGGAGGTTAATCCAACCAGACTCAGGCGAATGACAAAGCCATATTCGCCCACAAGCTTTATTGCTAACTGTTTTATTACAGGATCAAGCAAAGATGGAGATGGAGATACCTCGTTCCAGTGGAGTCAATTCACCACCCAATGCTCACACTTAATGTTTCCAAGTAAAGACATCATGACAACTGAATGACCTACAACACAGCTTCCGCAACTCTGAGAAGTAGTATCATGATCAAGAAAAGTGTGAGCATGCGGGTCCGAAGGTCACAACATCACATGAAGGCAACACTTCACAACAAGGATGATTAAGAGATTTACTGTGGCTGATGATCTCAAAGAAAGCTCGAAGATCACACAAGTCTAAGGAACAAAGCTCAAGGATCACTACAAGATGTACAATGAAGTCAATGAATGAAGAATCAAAGTCTACGAGCTACAGACAGAAGGTCGAAGAACTAGAATGCTATTATTCAAATTGTATTTTATGGGGTGACCTCCCTTAGGGGGAGATTGTTAGGATTATGAAAAAGACTCGGTCACCCCCGTGTATCGTTTAGTATAGCATAGCTCGTAGTTAGAAAGTAAGCGTATGGCTTTCGGTATTGGGCCGGGTCTTTTACCCAAGTGTAAGCCCATACCCAAGCCCATAAAGCTCACAAACACTTGTATATAAACCCTTTTCCAGCCATGGGAAGGGGTTGGTTGTTCCAACCCATCATCTATTCTTTGTGTTTTGACTCTCTGTATACTACATATGGATTAGGGTAGGTCGGATTTGGCCGCGCTTCAATCGGGCGGCCCATTCCGGACTATACATCTACATGTGGTTTGACCAAATTGCATGTTTCGTCTGTAAGGTTCAAAAATTGCAGGCGTCGTCCTTATGGGAAAACCTCGAATTTAGTTTTGGTCTTTTGTCAAATGAAATGACCGAAATACCCCTCTCTTCTCTTTTTTTCCATTTAATTTCTTTAAAAAATATATACATTTATAAGGCCTAACTATTTATCATCAACAACCATCCAGCTTCATCATCAGTTCTTCAACCCAATCAACATACACCACCACCAACCACTACCATCATCATCTCAACATCACACATATATCACCTCAACACAAATTAACAAAAAAAAGCACCACAACCTAATTACCGTATCTACAATTACATCAAATTATACATTAATCCCTATTAACTTTAAATTTTTGTGTAATCTTTTTTTCTTTCTTCAGATTTACATAAGAACAATGCTAGGCTCACACAATTTTTACAAACAAACATCCACACCCACATGTGACATATATATGGAGGGTAAAAATTAAGAAAGAGAAAATTTCATGCAACCTAATATTGGTACATCTCACATGCCACATGTGGGTGTGAATATTTGTTTGTAAAAATAGTGTGAACCTAGCATTCCTACTTACATTAAAGAAAAAATTATTATAATAAAAACATATTGTCTTTAATATATATTTATATATCTTGCAGTTGCTTAAACCACAAATTGCTAAAACCACAATTAAAACGTATTGACATATAATAGTTGGTTACCCGCGCATAACGGCGGAAAAGAAATTTACTAACCTCAAACTCTTTAATGTAAATTCCTACCCGCTTATAATTTCGTTCACAACACATAAATGTATTGTTCGTTGTAAGGTTTCGTTTGGGTTTCCCGGAGCTTTCCTGCATCACCAATTTAAACATCATCTTTTCTCGCATGTAATAGACACACACTCTCCGAAAGTATATAGTTTTAACTGTCAAAGTTTATATTTATATTAAGGTTAAAGTTGTAAAAAAAATATAATCAACTTAAAATAATACCATAAAAATGAAAAAGACAAAAAAATTAATAAAATATAACAAAATGTATGTTGAATTCAAGAGCACAAAATTTGAAAAAATAGGTTGAAATTAGATCGTTATTGTTTAAAAAATTAAATTAGATAAAAAAATATTTCAATTTGAAATAAATGTGATTTTGTAATCAAAAAGTGACACATTCACTATTTTGAATGTGATTCCTAAAAAATGAGATGGATGGTCAAGATTGCACCTCTTTATCTTAATTTTTAATGAAAGTCACATTATAAATGATTTATATAGTAGTATAGATAAAAAGCACATTCCAGAAAAACAAAATCAGCATTAAAAGATTGATCCAAAGTAAAAAGGTGTGTGTTATAATTAAGATCTAGCAAACATGATCTTTCCTTGTGGGTTTTTGTAAGAGACCATGGGAGGACAGGCGGCGGGCCGGGAGCAAGAACAGCCGCGTCAAGGCCGAGTGCGAAGAACCGCGGCAGTACGGATATAGGGTTTTGGTATTGTATAAATCTTAAGGTTTAGGCTTGGATTTCATTTTGTTATTATATGAAGTTTGTGATTGGTTGATTTAAAAGATGTTATAAGTGGATTTTTTTTGGTTAAGATTATGATGGTGGTGTGGGTGACTGGTTTGAAGATGATGATGATGGTAAGATAATATTGTAGGTTGTAAAAATATGAGTTAAAGTTTTAAGAGAGTTTAGATTTTTATTACGTGAATTTTGAAAAGAGAGTATATTGAACTGAGTTTTAGATGAATGTATTGATTTTTGGATGAAGGTACAATGAATGGATCTGCGTTTTTTGTGGTTTTGTGAATTTGAATGATGTTGTTTTTATAATAGTTTTTTGTTTTGTATTTTGTTATTCTGGGATTTTAATGGTAATTATTTTTTATATAAAAAATAGTAGAAAAAAATTTAAAGACAAATAAAAAGGTTGAAGATGAGGGTATTTTAGTCATTTCAGTTCGACAAATGACTAAAAGTGAAAACCAAGGTTTTCCACATGAACGATTTTTGCAATTTCGATATCCACGCGGACCAAATGTGACAATTTGCCAAACTACAAATTGATTTTTGCAATCCCTTATTTTTAATGAGGTAAAAATATTAAGCAAGTTGAACTCTATCATGAAAGGTGAAAATGTTGCATTTTTTCTTTTTTCATATACCCGTTTATATATTCTGGCACATCATATTTTGATTATTTTTTTTTTTTTTTGGAAAGGCGCGGGCACACCATATCTGATATGGCATACACCATAAGACTCCTTTCTATGTGAGTCTTTGCTTTTTGTTAAAGCATCAGTTATAATGGTGTCATAACTTTTAAATCATACGTAAAAAATGGTATCAGCTTATCATTTTTTCTCATGACACTATTTTTTCACATGACACAAAAACCTTTCTCCCTGGTTGGCACCATAAAACGGGATGCCATGGGAATTTTTTTTCATTATATAAATAAACAATACACAAATTAACTAAAAATAAATTTCATTAAAATTAAAACACATTACATAAAATAAAAAAATACATTACATAAAATTAAAAAAACATAATACGTAAAAATAAAGAAAAGACGTAAACATAAAAAGATATAAACTAAACTAGTTTTGTGGTTGATATAAGGCCCATATTCGTGCTTTTTTGCGCGTTGATGATAGCCGCGTCAACCCGATCCATCCCGCATGTGTCAACTTGTAGGACTTTCAAGTCCTCCGCTACCTTTTGAGAATTGATTTACTCTACTCTCGTCGAAGTCTCGCGGTCCAAACGTTCTATCTTTACTGCACGGTCTAACTCGCATTGTTGTTGGAGCATATCTTGAAACACAGTCGGGTTTGAACCGAAACTAGCAGACGAGTTTGTAGAATGTTGACTTTTAACAATTCTTTGTTAGTCAGGTGGACGCGGTAACTCGTCATCCCCAAAGAGCTCGAGTTTCTCGTCGGTAACCCGTCCTCGGTTTCGTTTATGTTTTTCGAATCGGGATTTTTCCACTTGTGCATGTCTTTCAAAAATAATCAAGCGCTCTTGTGCTTAAATTTCATACCCGTGACACTTTTATACAATATTTCATCCCTTGTCATCCAATCATCATCGTTCTCCCTGCTCATAACCCTCGTTTCGTTCACCAATGAATTAAACCTTTCGACCTCTCGGTTCATTGGAGTCCACTTTCCCGTCAACATGTTCTTGGTACGAACCAGGAATTTGTTTCTTTTTGCTTGTTCATTGTATTGGTCGAGAACTTTGTACCAAAACGTTTCATTTTTTGTTCCAAACCGACATTTAGATCCTCAAATATATGTATGTAACATACCTTCAAAAGCAACTCCTCGTCTTTGGTCCAAAAGTTTCGAGTACCGGCTCCATCGGGTTTCGTTTCACGAGGTTTCTTAGCCATTTTCTTGAGACATTTCTCTTTGTATTGACCGACACCGGGCTCGCGTCGGTTTCTTGTTCTGTGGTTGTTGGGATTGTTGTTCGGAAGAAGCGGGTTGGTTTATATTTTTTTGAGAAATTTGGGTATGTTGGAATTGTTGTTGAAGTTGTCATTGATGAAATAAAAGTTGTTCGGGTGAAATTTGAGGGAGATATGGGTTAAAGTTGGTATATTGAGTAGGGATTTGCGGGTATGGAAGTTGAGTGGAGGAGGTGGAATTTGCGGATGAAGGCGTGTTGGGATTAGATGAAGAAGACGAGCCCGGTATTTCGTTTTGTGGGTCGTTGAGCATAGCGTTTATCCATTGTTGGTTGGGATTCATTTAGGTGAGTGAAGTATGTTAATACAAATATTCGTGCAAAAACGATATTTATATTTAATGATCTTCATCTTTGATAATAACAAATCTAATCTCATACTACTAAAATTTACGTAAATAATTAATATTAGTCCGAAAGTACCTTGACGCGACCAAATCACTTAAGGTAATGAATATGACATATTAAACATAGTTAATGATCAAGAAAAAATATTATCATTTGGATAAACCCTTTTCTAACAAATGATTTAAAGTTAACACATGATTAATTCAAAGCTAGTTATATTAATGATTAAGACAAATAAGATAACCGATAAGATAAAATAATATTTCTAAATCTTATCAAATCTGTCCAAATCTAGAAAATCTTTTCCTTATTTTTGGGTTGGATTAAAAGAAATATTTTGTTCAAAAGATCTAATAAATTAGTTTTATTAATTACAAAACAATATTTTGTATAGATTTAGAGTTAATCACAAAATGAAAAATGTTGTCCCATCTCTACCCACGGATCCACCAAATACAAGGGACGGATCCAGGCAATGGTGGATTCGTGAGTCGCACGGACTAGCTGTCTAGGACAGATTTGGATTTCCAAATTGTTATGCCTATAAAATAGCAACTTAAGCTTCCTTTTAACACAACTCGTGACAAATAATTTTCACAATACAACTTTTATCTTTTATATTTTTGATCATTATACTTGCTACATAATCCATTACAAGTGATCAACTTCATTCACTCTTTAGTGAAGAACACGCAAGAAAATCACCTTCAAGTGTTAATGGTTTAAGATATTGTTCCATCACGTTTTTGATAAGCAGTCATCTTTATATCTTGTGTTGTGTGTGTGTGTATCATATGTTATAGATAGGTTAGTATTTAGGCCACAAAATACATAGTGTGTTAGATTGGTTCTATCTCAAAGTAGAACTCGGTATTTAGCTTAGTACCGAAAAAGTGTAATGACGTGTACGGTTTTCTCTGCCTAAAGGGAGCTTGTTGACATAGTGAAGATAACTCTCACTTGGGTAACTTGAGGAGTGGAGTAGGGCGAAGAGGAGCTTCGTAGCCGAACCACTATAAATCATTGTGTCATCGGTTTGATCTTTCTTATCTTTACTTGTTCATATTTCATAGATTACTTATTTACTTATTGCATCGCTATCATATACACTTGTGTATATCTCTTGAGTTCACATAAGTCGATAATCTAAGTTTTAATTTGAAACGGTAAAAACTATTCAAACCCCCTTCTAGTTTCCACAATTGGTATCAGAAGCCAAGGTCACCCAAGATCTTTAACGTATATTGTACATTAAAGCTTGGATCGATCTATGGATTCGGATAAATATTCAGAAGGGCAATCTATGCAAAGACCACCTTTTTTTGAAAGTGATCATTTTATATATTAGAAAAATAGATTTGAAACTTATGTGAAAGCAAAAAATTTAGATCTTTGGCATATTATCTTGAATGGTGATTTTCCACCGGTTGCCAAAAATGAAGTTACTCAAATTTTAGAGGTTGTTCCTTTTGAAGAACAATCCGATGATCTTAAAAAGAAACTTGCAAAAAATAATGAAGCTAAAATGGTTCTTTATAATGTTTTACCTAAAAAGGAATATGAAAGAATTTTTATGTGTAAAACGGCTAAAGATATTTGGAAATCGTTGTTAATCACACATCAAGGTAATAGCCAAGTAAAAGATAATAAAATTGATCTTCTTGTTCAACAATATGAACAATTTACTATCCTTGAAGAAGAATATATTGATAGCGGTTTTGCTAGATTTAACACTATTATTACTAGTCTTAAAGCTCTTGATGAATGTTTCTCTAGCAAGAACTATGTTAGGAAATTTCTTAGGGCTCTACATCCTAAATGGAGAGCAAAGGTCACGGTGATAGAAGAATCAAAAGATTTGTCATCACTAGTTCTAGATGAGCTTATCAGCAATCTAAAAGTACATGACGTAGTCATGAAAAAAGATTCTGAAATCTATAGAGGAAAAAAGGAAAGAATTAAGTTCATCGCCTTGAAAGCTAAGAAAGAGTCTAGTGATGATGAAATTCGACATCCGATAGCGATGACGAAGAATATGCTATGGCCGTAAGGAACTTTTAAAAGTTCTTTAGAAGAAAGGGTAAATTTGTTAGGCAACCAAGAAAAGAAAAGAAGTCATTCTGACAAAGGGATGAGAAGAAAGGTAAGAGTGACCGAAAATGTTTTAGATGCGGTGATCCAAATCATCTCATTGGCGATTGTCCAAAACCATCTCGCAACAAAGATCAAAAGGCCTTCATTGGAGGCTCTTGGAGTGATAGCGAAAATGAAGCCGAAGAAAAAACTAACGATGAAACTTGTCTCATGGCTCAATCGTCAAATGAGGTAACTCTTAACTCTTCTTATTATAATGATAACGCATCTTCTCTTGATAATGATAATATGCAAATAGATTACGATAGCTTATGTGAAATTAGCTTAAAAATCATTAACAAGAATAAAATTTTAAAAAAGATAAAAGAGATCTTTTAGAAAAGGAAATTTTAGAATTGAATGAGAAAATTAAGAACTTGATATAAGTAAAGAATTGAGATTGCGTTAATCTTGAAGAACTTAAATCGGAAAATGCTAAACTTAAGGAAACTCAAGTTAAATTCGTTAAATTTGATAAAAGCGCTAATTCACTAAGAGAAATGTTAAATAATCAAAAGTCACCTAGTTTTAAAATAGGTTTAGGATTTGATAGTAGTAAAGCATCAACAAGCGGAACTAAAATCATGAGTTTTGTTGAATCGTCCGCTGAAAAAGCGATGGACGGATCCACCATGCCTGGATCCGTGAGTCGCACCAATGGTGAGATAGTGACATAACACGTTTTTAGTCCACCCATGTCTTCTAGATCAGATTTTGTTATTACTAGGAAGAAACTAATACATAATAGAATTGATTAGTCAAAGAAACCATCTTTAAAACCATCACTCAAATCAGAAATAATACGAACAACAAATAATCACCGACCATGTTCGATACCGAACAGGCACTTCTGGTCATCACATAGAGCACATAATCCACAAAAACATATCCTTAATTCATATCGCTACCTGCGACATTTTCACTAAAACTCTCAAGGCAACATGCACTACTCTAAGGCAAGCACGACCACCATCAATCAATCAACATCACTACCAGCGATAATTTCACTTACATTCTCAAGGCATTGCACACTACTACTACTACTAAGGTAGCATGGTAATCCTAAAATCAAAATGATCTCAAACTCAATAGTCGCAAGTGTTCTCATCACTTTACATCCTATCATTTTCAGGTGGTCTCATCACTCACACATCCCTTCCATCCTCTAACATAACTTTATATAACTAACCCCATAATTTCATAGTCCTTCATGAATTAAGCATAGTAGATCAGGCTATGAGTAATTTAGGAAATACCATGAATTGCTCAGGCTAGTTGACTTTCGTCATGTTCAAGGTTTTACTAAAAATAGACTTCACTTTGGTTATAGTTGCGTTTTTCTTTTATTTTATAAAAATTGACATTCTCTATAACCTTGGCTCTTGATACCAATCTGTCACACCTCGTCAGTGGCGAAAATACGAGATGCGATGATACCGTTCATTGCATAAGATACAAAATCATACACTTTACAATTTACAAAAATGAAACTTGGGTTTACATAAATTTTACAAGACTTGACAATAAAATAATCAAAACCCATCTTGACCCAGTCCCCTTGGGTTACATCTTTGCTCTTCCAACACCATTCATATACCTTTAATTGACACACCTGAAAATGATACTCAAAAACGTCAACAATAATGTTGGTGAGCTTGTAGGTTTGACCTTAAACCCAAAAGCTGTGTCAATATCTCAAAACAGGAGACAAAGTGCAATATGATAGTGAAGAGAAACACCCATGACTTAGCATCCTCGTTAATCATGTAAAACTCGACCTAGCTTACCCGCTAGTCGAACCATCCTAGCATCACCGCTAGTCCGGTAGCAAATATGTCACTTACGCACCTAAAGGGCCTACCAGCTGGAGCACTAGATTAGGGCAGGACCTCACACATACTAGGGTAGGCGTACACAGCCGATCTAATAACCACACAAATACTAGGGTAGGCGTACCTCTCCGATCTAAATAATCATGCAACACATAATATTCACATAGCAGTCATAAGCACATAATTGTCCCAAAAATAAAACCACGTTTCGTACAGTCAAATTTCAAAACAGTTCAAAACACATTTGAGTATCATTTTCCCCCAACGAAAAAACAGTAGAAAAATAGGGCTACGAGAACTCATCTCAATAGCAAATAAGGCAACAGCACAAATCTCAAACTCAAGGCACAAATAATCTCAACGCAAGCGCACAGCAGTACCCGACCACGACCTAATCATTTACAACACTTAATTAATGTTTTTACAAAGTTGTCTTATTGTACAAGTATTCGTCTTTACTCACACCAAATTCCTCAATTCTGTTACAAAACCTCTTTCCTTATCACAAAAACTCTTATTCTTTATCTCAAAATCGTTATCTCACATCAAAATCGTTATCTTTTACCAAAACCGTTATCTCATAACCAAAACCGTTATCTTATAACCAAAAACGTTATCTTTTACCAAAACCGTTATCTCATAACCAAAACCGTTATCTTTTACCAAAACCGTTATCTCATAACTAAAACCGTTATCTTTTACCAAAACCGTTATCTCATAACCAAAACCGTTATCTTTTACCAAAACCATTATCTCATAACCAAAACCGTTATCTTTTACCAAAACCATTATCTCATAACCAAAACCGTTATCTCATAACCAAAACCGTTATCTCATAACCAAAACCGTTATCTTTTACCAAAACTGTTATCTCATAACCAAAACCGTTATCTCATAACCAAAACCGTTATCTTATAACTTTATCAAAAAAAAACCGTTATCTTATAACAAAAAACGTTATCTCATATTATGGTTGAGTGGTGAATTACTTAAAAAGACTCAAAACACTTGGGCTAAGTGTGACATCAACATAATTTATCCAAAATCTCGA
>BQNB010208726.1:0-10387 GCA_026074375.1 Tanacetum coccineum
TTTAAATTATATATTTTTAAATTACTTTTTTTAGATATTTTATTTATTTATTTATTTATTTATTTTTCAGACCAGAAGTGCGTCGCACTTCATAGAAAGTGCGGCGTACATCACATTATTTTTCAAAAATTTAAACTTGGCTCGCGACAAAAATGGTACAGAAGTGCGCCGCACAACAATGTATGTGCGGCAGTTTTATTATGACAGAAAATATATATTTTTTTTGTATATTTTTTTTCTTTTACACTTTATTAGTTAATAACACATATATAAATAGATACAATCCCAAACAAACAGATTAAAAAGAAACAAACTTTTTTATGTTTTATAATTTTTAACTTTTTCTTTTTTAGATTTTTTTAATATATAATAATTTGCAAACAAACAATCCCAAACAAGCAAGCGAACTAAACAAATGCAACACAAACAAGAATGTATAATGATATGAATTTTAAAACACCCTATATGATAAATATACGAAAAATAATATATATATTTTTTCAGACCCAGAAAGTGCGGCGCACAAAAGATAATGTGCGGCGTACTTTCTGCAAAATTTTCCAACTTTTACTTTTGTATGAATTTTAGAGATGCAATAAAAGAGAAATAATCAAACAAAACTTATAAACATAAAGCATGGTTTTATTATATAAACATGAACATGTCAAAATGAAGCAAGAATTAAAATCTTTTTTTTTGGTTTTTTTTATGACAAACTAAATATTCACAAATATGCAAGGTGTATAATCAAACAAAACATGATTTCAAATGATCACATACCTGAGACTAGCAATTTTTTTAGGGGGGGGGGGTTTGGTTTTGGTTTTAAATCAAATTTTGTTCGTGAAAATTTGCAGAAAGTGCGACGTACTTGGTGTAAGTACGACGTACTTTCTGGGGTTTTAGGAAAACCGACGCACAAATTATATGTGCGGCGTACTTCCTGAAGAAAAAGGATTTTTTTTTGTTCAGTTTGCCAGAAAACTGTACAACGAGTTTATAGATTTTTATTTGTAAAACAGTACGTCAATTTTGGTGTGAAACTGGCGCACGTCGGGTATAAAGCTGCAAAATAAGAAACGGGAACAGGGGAAGTGCGTCGCACAAGGTTAATTATGAGCTGTACTTGCTGCAACAGCAGACATATTTTAAGATTTTAAAGAGATTTAACCACACGTAAGATGCACAAGACCAGCAAATAATCTACTAACAACTAAACAAATCCCTTGCAACAGCGCCAAAAACTTGATGTGTATTTTCACAAGCTTTAAATTTATAATAACTAAAAATATCAATTTTGACAAAAAAACACAACATTTGGGAAAGTATACCCTATTTGAGTGTAATATAGTATTAGGTAAGTCCAGGTCATTCCACGAGATTTGTAGCAATTCACAGATTGTTTATCAAGTAACACAGCTAATTGATTGTCACGAATCAAATAGCCAAAACGTGTGTATAAAGTAAGCAAGATACCAAGGTATGATCCGCATAACATAATAGATATAGATAGAGCAAGACTTTATATAAACAAAGCATACAAGTCATATATGATGGGTAATCATAATAACAAGCATATCTACCAATGATAACATAGAATCCTTTCGGCCTATATACTACATCATCACGAGTGCATTAAGAATGGTTTATATCAAATATGCATCTATATAAATTCCTCCCAACCCGGTCGGTCAACATAAGGAAGGGTCTTAAACATCATTTTACTTAGGTTGATTATTAATTTACCACACAATACTCACAAGTATGATATTGACACGCCATAGATAAACGATTCAAAATACATCAAGACAATTAACCTTTTTGGCCTATTTCAATTGCAATGATTTACCAAAAGATAAACAAGGATCCAAGCAAGATAACATCGAATTCATAAACATGTATATTCATAAATCATAGCAAAATCATCTAAATATTATTCATGTTTCACATATAAGAAGCAAAGTAACAATACCAATATTTCGACTACAACAACCATCAACCCAGAACTAGTAGTTCCATGATCAACCAACAACCAAATGCTACTAAGATAACCTGAAAAATACCATGTAACTTCTGGAAATCCGCAACATATCACCAAATGAAGTGTTTGGTAACAAGATTTATGGTGATGATCTTAAGAGAATTTGGTGTGAATCCTCCTAGAATCAAGGTAATAAGTGTTAAGGTTATGGAAATGGATGGTATATGATCTAGATAAGGTGTAGAACTTCTGGAAATATGTGTTTTAGTGGTGGTTTATGGTGGAGAGTGGTGATAGCATGGCGGTTTAGAGGGGTGTTTGGATCATTGGATCCTAAGATCCTCACCACTCCTCCTTTTTGGTTTCTATGTATGTGTGTGTGTGTAATGGGATGTGTTGGTGTGAGATATGAGGGATTAGAGGCTGTATTTATAGGCTCTAGGGGTACCCAAAGTCAGTCATAGAAGGATCTAGAATGGAGATTTGAAAGGTTGCAATAAATGCCAAGCTCATTTAAGAGCATTCATAATCTGGCAGAAAAGTACGCCGAACTTATTTAAAGTGCGACGTACTTGGGGCATTTACAACACTTAGACTTTTTCAAAGTTGTAGATAATTGAATTCTCTTCGTTTGGGCCGCTGTTTAGCGGCATACCGGAGTTCGTTATGACCGAGTTTTGACCAAAACAGTGATACTGGGGTCGGGATAAGCAGGCTGCTTGAGGTATTTATTTGTTTAAGCTTACTTTTCTGCGTGTGTTCTGCCGCCGTTTTATTTCTCGACAAAGTTACTTAGAACCTTACATAGCTTATTAGACTCGAGGAAGGACGTTTTGTGCGGATTTGGTTCCTTTTTTAGACGTTTTAATAAGCATTGTGATCGCCTGAGATACAGGTTTAATTTTTGAGGGTGCTGTAACGCGTGGGTAGAGTGGGTGAGATTTGTAGTGTTGTGTTTGTGGACCGGAGAGTGGGGGTGGATATACGTTGGGATTTGGGGTGGGGGTGTACATTGTGGGTAGAGTAGTGTATGTGAGGGTGTGTCTGTGTTATATGTGTGACTGGTAGTATGTTTAATGTGTGGGGTGTGTAATATTAGCTTAAAGTCCAAGCCCGTTAATCCCAACTAGCCTATTACATACAACACTAATTACGACTAAGACGACCGATAACATTCTTGTTTGACCTATATAAAAATAAGGCTAACAATTATGTATATACGGTTATGAACACCTAATTTCAAATGTTATGTTGATTATATATATGTAAAGCATTGTGATGCTGGTAATCTGAGTAATGATATTTTTGTAAAGATACTTATACCCTTACCGTATTATCACAGGTCATGTCTACCCCAACTTATGTTGATTTGGAGACTATCACCCAGGCTGACGGAGCTCAGAGCTCCCGAGTGCCCGTCCCTTTAACTGATGACCCCTATGTAGCGGTTAGGCAGGCCCAGTTAGTTGATACAGATACTGAGTCAGACCTAGACGAGGCTCCCTCAGAGGCAGAGGAGTCACAGCCATTAGGTTTTAGAGTACCCATTATAAGTGAGGAGTTTGAGGCTTCTGAGCCGTTAGGTACTAGGATTCTTTCATCCCATTCTCCTGTTTCATCGGATTCCACTGCACCATTGTTACCCGATCATCTACTTACTCATGTTTCACCTACCCTTACACCCACCCAAGTTTCACTCTACCGTAGGACCGCACGTATGGCCGTGCGTACTCAGCCGACCCTATCCCCGGGCATGTCAGCCCGCATAGCGAAGGCAGCTGCTTTGTCCCCATCTTCCTTCGATAAGAGGTATAGATCCTCTTACGAGACATAATCATTATCATCTTCGACCCTTTTGGTGCGGAAGAGATATAGAGGTACGTCTGAGCTCATATTAGATACTGATAGTAAGGGGGACGAGTTAGGGGAGGAGGATACTGAGGAGGATTAGGAGGATGAAAGTTTGGAAGCGGATGATGAGAGAGAGAGAGGTTAGATGATGAGGGTCATGGTTTAGATGACGAGGATCATGGTTTAGATGATGAGGGTTGTGGTCTAGAGGGCAAGGGACTTGGTTTAGAAGAAGAGGAGGAGGCTATACCTGAGGGTCAGTAGCAGGCAGTCCCAGCTGCAGATACAGCCATTGGTGAGCCTTTAGGTCTTGGATATGGGGCGGCTAGGCGTCGTGCGCTTGAGTCAATTAAGGAGATAGCACCTAGTATTTATGAGGTAGGGCAGAGCTCTAGGTCTATGCCAGATCAGGAGGGAGTAAAGAGGATATCTGCATTTAGATAGCCCACCCTTGTTACATGGGTAGATCCCGAGGATAACAGAGTTTACACCGACATTCCAGCTTATGCACCACTAGCTGCACCTGTTCAGACACTGCCATCTCCTAAGGGGTCGCTTGGTTCCTTACCAGTTTCACCATCATCTCTTGTAGTTCCATCACCTATAGCTTCGCTAGTGGCTACCTTAACAGCAACCATATCGGTAGATGAGGATCTGTTTATAGAGGCAGGGGCGTAGTTAGAGCTTCATGGGAGTATACTCCATGATCACACTCAGCGTTTGGACGTGCTGCCACCTACTCTGTTTGCGAATATTAATAGGGATGTGAGAGAGTTGTACACTAGGTCAGGAGTGGTTAGAGACGAGATCTTCTCACAGAGGTACATGTTTAGGAGTTTAGAGGGCAAGCAGGAGAGGACTGCTGTGACGTTTGGAGCTTTGTGAAAGCCCGTGCTAGCATTGGAGGCATGGGCAGGACGTGTTGACACCCGATTGGAAGATATGTCAATGGATAGGTATGATGACCATAGATTGATTCATGACATGTTAGTGCAGCAGGCCGCTATACAGCGTGAGCTTCAGGAGATGAGAGGTCGTGTTACTACTTTAGAGCAGGAGAGGGATCGTAGGGAGCAGTAGATGGTATGAGATTGGTTTGGATTTTTTTGTGTAACACTAAACTGAATAGCACCAGTTAGTGTCAGATCTAAGTAGGTAGTTGATTTACGATAGTTATGAACTGATTATTATCAGTTGATAGTTGACTCTTGTGGAAGTCATAGTTAATATGGTAGAAGGACGATTTGTACAGAAATTTGAAAGAGTAATGAATGGTAGTATTCTTATTTTATATAGGATAGATAAATATGCCTAATGCTTGCGAGCACGGTTACCATGTGTCATTCGTGAACTTGAAACATATTCGAGTTATCAAATTTTACTAAGACGATAGAAGGTTAAGTAGTTAAGAAGAATACCATGAGGTCATGAGAGACTTGATAAAGTTGTAGTGAATAAACTTAGAATCCAACCACTTTCTTTTTTTAGGAATGGTGAAATTTCAAATGATGTCATGGCCTTCCTAGAAAGGTGGAGCCTAAAGTTTTCAACCAAGTAGGGTTTACTTGGGAGAGTTTGAGTAGATGTTGGTAAGAGAACCATATATTGACTTGCATGAGTAGAATGTGAGTTATGACGTGTGGGTCATATACCCTTGTAGTATTGATCACATAGGTTAGAGCAAGTAAGAAATTTTAACGATGTCAAAAGTGTCCGAGTTTTGTTGCTATGTCGAGGTCTGGATCATACCTAGATGCCCGATCGAAACCGGGTAACCTAGATGTTAAGGAAAGATTAGTAAACTAAGTGATAGTAGGAAAGGCTATCCTGTAGTGTGGACAGGATCTGAATGAAGCATGAGAAAGTGTAAGGACTGAACCTTAGAACTAAGCCTCAAGGGGGAATCAAAAGAGACCTCACTTGAAGGGACTGGGTCGGTAGTGAACCAATAGGTTATGATGAGGGATAGGATGACCCCGTCGTTGTTAAGATTGGGAAAGTTTCGAGGTATTTGGTTATAAGGCATGTGATATTGTATGAGGACACGCAATCGTTTAGTTTGGGGAATTTTGATAAGTGTAAAATACACATATCCGTTAATACCTAAAATGACCCAATTAAACCCAAAACAGACTAAAAATGGCAAAAATATGCTTGTTTTTGTGTTTTGTATGTGCAGGTACGGATATATCAAAAATCACAAGAAAACCGTCAAGAACGGGCAAACCTGGACACGAGAATCGGAAGAGCACAAAAGAAGCCAAAGATGCAAAGCCAAAGCCAGAAAAAGTCAACCTCCAGTCAAAATTGGTCAAACAGTGGTCAACCAAAGTCAACCACAAAAGGACAAAACCCCAAATATTCCAAAACAGTCCCTTAAGTTTCAAAAGTTTACATAAATGGTCCCTAAGGCTTAATGGGCCTTAAAACCCTAAATAACCCTACCCGGATACCAAAACCCTTAAAAAAGCCCAAAAGCCCATTACTATAAGCCCATAACCTAGTCCATTACCTTTTATAAAAACCACAGGGACCAATCTTGCAATTTCTCAAAGACCTTTTATACTAGAACTTTGGATAAACAAAGACAAGGGCCATTTATGCAATTTTCCCAAAGATACAACTGAATTAACCTTATTCAGTTAAAACTTGGCGCCAAATCCAAGTTACTATTCATCCATCGTCTCCACTAGTTACCCAGGGTAAATCAAGGGGGTTTTCTCAATTAAAGGGTAAAGAAGATAATTCAAGAGCTCGTTTACAAGATGGCAGGGAGAGATTAGTCAAATCAAGCTTCTCATTAACTCACTCTCAAGCTAAGGCCACGTGGCTATGGAAGAAAGCACAAGGAGAATTGGGATTTACTCTTGGATCACTCAGAGAAGTAACACAAAGGTCACATCAAGGATTGCTAGCTTGGCAATCCGTGTGATCCTAAGAAATGATCTAACAGCCATAATCATTGATCCAATGATTGGAAATGTGTACGGATGAGATTCAGAGGAGCGTGCAGAGGAATTCAAGGCCTAGAAGCTTCATCAAAGGCCTATATAAAGCTCTCACTATCACACACACACACACATATCTTTTTTTTATTCTTCTTTTTCTTAGTTTTCACCTAGTGTAGCTTTTAGATATTTTGCTTATTGTAATTTTCTTTTTAAAATCAGTTGTAATTGTCTTTTATCTAATGTAATCAAAGTTTTTAGTTAATCAAATTCAGTGTTTGCTTTTAATCTTCTTAACCTCTTTTATTCATAAGCTCTTAATAAGCATAATTGTTCTCAAATGCTACTCATAAAATCCTATAAGCTCTTATTCAGCTCTTTCAGTCTCTAAGCTAAAATTGAGCTTAATTCAGTTGTTAATCTTACTTAAATCAATAAACTAGTCTAGATACCTTTACATTTGGATTGTGGCTTTTGGAAGGAGAGCCAAACATGGAAGGGCTCTCATGGACTTATACTAGCTTATCCTAGGATAAGCTAGAGCTTGTAGCAAAGCTCTAAGAGCAATTAAGCCTTGTTCAGCTAGGCCTCTTGTAAGTTTCTTTCTATTTCATTTTGTCCTTAATTATTTTTAGTTTAATTGCTTAAATAATAGCTTATTAGTTTAAGGTTTGCTTATTTGCTAAATATGATTGCTTATCAGTGCTTATTTACATTATTTCTAGCTTATTAAGTGTGTTATATCATCTGTTTTTAGCTTAAATGTCATAGATCTTAGTTTATCATTTATGTCATTAAAACTCATAAAAGCCAAAAATATTATTAGCTTAGTGTAGATCTTCGTTATTGCTTATATAGTTGTTGATTTGTGTTTAAATAAGTTGTTATAAGCTCCTAGTTATCTGGTAGTTTAGTTTTCATAAGTAGTTTTCAAAATTAAAAGCTTAATCATATCTGTCTAGTAGTATAAGGAGTGTTTGGTTTTAGACTGTTTGACCACTAAAAGTCAAGGTCATTTTGTATTTGCACTTTGGACAGCTGAGTTTTCATAAGAGAATAAGTTTTAAAAAGGTTTGAGTACTTAGTTTGAAGTTAAAGTGAATTTGTGGCTTGTTATGCTTGATTCAGCACCAGGGCACCTTTATAGTTTTCTTTACTAGCTTAATTTAGATCCAAGTAAGTTAGGTTAGGTTTGAGCTTGAATTTGTTTTTAACACACTCAAATAGAGTGTGTAGTGCAGTGGTAACCACAAGGTACCTGCACATCTTGCTTTGGTCCTTTGCCATTTACACTAGCAGTGGTAACACAGTTACCACTGCTGTCACTTTTGATTTAAATTTTAGGTTAGTAAATTTAGTTCTTAGGCTTAAAGATTCAGTTTACTTTTAGATTAGATACAACTTAATATAGATTAAGGCTTATATTTCATTTTTAAGCTTATTTTCTATAATACATTTTAGTTCAAAAGTCACTAAAAAGCCAAAAATCCAAAAACAGTAGCCATTAGACTTAGCTTTTAAAATTAAGATTTCTAGCTTATAATTTAGGTTTTTATGATTTGGTAACTTAGCTTATATGTAAGTAAACTAGTTTGCAAAAGCTTAAGGTCTGAGGTTGCATTTTTGAGCATTTGAGCTTATATTGTTTTTGAGCTTTTTGACTTGTTTCCTGAGTTTAACTTTTTCATCATCAATTTCAGTTGCTTTTCAGTGTTTCTAGCTCAAATTTCTTTTCTTAATTAGTATAAGCACATCATAAGCTTTTTAGATCTCCTTTTGCTTTTCAATTTGAGCTTAAATTGAGTTTGTTTTAGCTGTTTAAGTGAAACCAAGGGAAAACCCCCACTTTTTGTTTTCAGCTTAATGATAAGCTCTTTTTGAGCTTATAGTGAGTTGCAGTCTAGGTTGTGTTTACAAAAAGTGCTTAAAATTAGGTATTTAATAAGTTCTAGTTGTTAGTTTTTATAAATAAAAAAAATTAAAAAATAAGAAAAAGTGGGTTGCCAGCCTCGAACCCAAGACCTTTTCAGCCCTAAGTGCTTTTGTTAAAATTGTTCACTTCCATCTGTTCTCCAACTTTGCTTCTTTAAGTTTTTCATTTTAAGCACTTTTTAAAATTCAAGTGCTTAATGGACTTAGGGTGTAATCGGGTTGGGCCTCAGGGTAGTTTTTGTAACTTTTAAGTTTTAATTGTTTTCTCCGTTAGTCCTTTGTTTTTCACTGTTAGTCCTTTAAGGACTTGCATCGTTAGTCCTTTGTTAGTTATAGTTAGTTAAATTTTCAATTTTAATAAATAATTAGGTTTAGTTTTTAATTAGTTTAATTAAAAGGTAAAAATTAGGGCTTTTATTTTTAATAAATTTCTGCACTTTTTCTTTTTCTAGTTTAATTTTTATAAAATTTTCTAGGTTTATATTTTTAATAGTTTTATTATTTTTAAGCTTTTAATTAGTATTAAATCTTAGAAAATTCATATCTTAAAATCTAAAAAGCCAAAAATAGTGATTCTTTTTTCTAAAATTTTCTTTTTCTTTGTTTTATCTAGGAAAAATATAATTTCAATTACTTGCTATTTTTATTTTTTTAGGATTTAATTAGATTTAAATAGTTTTTAATTAATAAAAAATTCAAAAAATAATCAAAAAAATATTTTTCTTTTTCTTAAAATTTTCTTTTGTCCTATTTTAGGTTTAGAAATTTAGTTTGCATTTTTAGGACTTAATTTTGATTTACTTGTTTATTTGTCACGTTTTATTTGTTTCCCGTTACCCTTTTTAAGAGCTTAATTGTTTTTAATTGTTCATTTTTACTTGTTGCTTTTATTTGGTAGTTATAGATCATCAAAATATCCTTGCTTTCATTCAAATCATAATCCGAGCTTAAACGTGGTAGTTAAGAGTGAATTTTATCAAGGGTAACTTGGTAATTTTCTTAATTTCTCTTTGGAATTATAATATATTATATATTTTTGCGTGTATAAAACTATATCAATCAGTTTTTGGCGCCGCTGCCGGGGATTTGTATAAAGATTCATTTGTTTATGTTTGTTGATTTGGTTTGAAAATCCTTTCGTCCTCGAAAGTTTCATTTTTGTTAAATATTTCAAAAATCCAAAAAAATAAAAAATATAAAAAGTAAAAATATTTTCTTTTTCTTTTTAGTATAATTATCATAAAAACATTAAAAAAATCAAAAATAAAAATTTTTGTCCTTAAAAAAGAAATAAAATACACAAAGTTGGTAAACGAGCACCAACATATAATACTCTCAATCGAGGTATTATCAAAAATAAGTTTCGGTGAACTTGAAAAGTTCCCAAATCGAACCAAAGATCCAAAAAACTTGCCATTTGTGTCACTTATGAAGTACGGCTTACCTTGAAAAGCAATTTTTGAGAGTTACCGTGAAGTAAGTTGATTATTTGGTTTTAAGTTGTCTTCCGTATATCCGTTTAAAATAGATTGCTAATAAAAAAATAATTTAAAATTCAAAAAAAACTAAAAAAATTAGTGTAATTTTTGTTTGTTTTTTAATTTCTTTATTTTTAGTGCATGCGCACTCGATCTCAAGCTCGTAATCGAAATCGTCGACAACAACAATTAACAAC
>BQNB010208727.1:0-10387 GCA_026074375.1 Tanacetum coccineum
TACCTTTTGACTTGTTACTCCTTAGCTCTAGAGGTGGAGATGTGTATCCTTGCCAAGCCTATGATACGAAGCTAATCACGATCGAGAAAATGAGCGTACCACTAAAATGTTACACCCTAGATTAGTTGAGTGATCTGAGTGTTTTAATTCTGATGAGGTGTCATTTTATACACTTTTTCAGGGTCGTTTAACCCCTTAAATCGTGCATTTATGCCTAAAATAGGTACTTAATCGTTCCTTTTTAGGTATTTCACATTTGGAAGGCATTTGGAAGAATTACACGTGACTTGGGCTCATTTGGAGAAGAAACGGACAAGACTACAGACCTACACCAACATCTCTCAAGATAATGTTCTCAGCAGCTAGAGACGACTTCACAAATTCAACGTGACGCCATCACAAAGAAGACCACGACGGCGTTACAGATTCTACGACAGCGTTAGAGCACACGACCCAGCCCATTTTCTAGAATATTATTTTTCATGACGGCATCACGATTAAAACACGACGCCATCGCAGTGATTTTCCTATATATACCAACCCGAATTTAGGGTTTTAAGTGTGTAACTTTAGAATAAAAAGAGGGTACAAACCCTAGTTCGTTTAGCAGCTGTTATGGACGATTTTAAGGCCTAAAAACCCTATTGTACTTCCTTCAATTCATGTTCTAATCAAGTAAGACTTATTTAATCATTCAATATGTGTCTTGTCTGTGGATTCTTATATGTTCTTGCCTTATCTTTATAAACTTGCTTTGGCTAAATTACTATTGTGTTTATTTATGATTGTATTTAAAAACACTAGAATTGTAGATCTTAGTAGTGTTGCTTCTTGTTGATGGATTATGCGTGTTAAGGTTTAGAAAAAAAACAGCTTCTTTTGTATGTATTGTTGGTTGATATCCTAAGGAATTAAGAAACATGTTGTGTTAGCAAGGATACCAGTGGGTAACAGTCTTTCATACTACCTTGCCCCCTTGTGCCCCTTATATGGTTGTATTCCACTTTCTTAATTATTTTCATATGATTTAAAATACTCTTAAGGGCCTTGTAAAAAAAAAAATTAGTCTTCATCTACCTTACTTGCTTGTTGGCCTTAAACGGAATATTAAATAGGACGGGGGGTTCGTGTTATTTTGTTGTAATTCGTGCATTGACTAGGAAATAATTACCTAGTTTATCCACCAAGTGTGACCAATGCAACATACACTAGGAAGGAAAGCAAGCTAGGGAGTAAAGTAAAGTAAGGTAGTAAAGTAGTAATACAATGATTAACTAAACACAATCTTCTTATTTATCTTATTGTTTCTCACCTATTATAGTGTTTAGTTATTATTTTTTTTATTAGCTATTAAAACAAAACCCACCTCTCAAATATATATGGTTTACTGCTTTTATATAAAATATTAAAAATTACATAAAAGATCTTCTCTCGTCCTTTTTAGAATCTCATATTAGGCCATGATCAATCCTGCCCATAAAACCTATTCCCCGATATATGGGTGAACGATAAACAAACCTAGAAAAGTCTTGCCTATAATTCTAAACGAGTAGGTGCTCTGCCTGTGGGGATAGGGAGTTTGTAAAAACATCGTTGTTAGAATAGAAGTCCTACGACGACCGCATCAAGTTTTTGGCGTCGCCGCCGCTGGGGAATAGTTAGGTTTTGATCATAGTTTAGCTTAGTTCTACTTGCTTGAATCCTTTCAAGTAAGATTTAATTCTGCATATTAGCTTTCTCGTAGTCTATCTCTTTTTTGTGTTATCTGTTTTGTAACTCATTCTCGTCAACCACCCTAGGAGACAAGCAAGGAGATTCCTATCATTTGTACTTTAGGAGATTATCAAACTAGCCATATGGAGGGGCTACAGTTATAACATCAAGTCCCCGTACTTTTCGTAGAGAAACAACGTGGTGGTACTCTTTGTATTTCCGCGACACCATCGGTTGGTTTGGTTTTGGTGTTGCAAAATTGTTTTGCATCAAAATTTTGTGCAAAACGGAAATTGCTTCGTTCCTAAGAACGTTGGTTTTCGGGGATTCCAAACCAACACCTCATAGGGGTTTTCTTTAATTTGTGGGACTCACTTGACCTTTTGACTAGTCTGGGATAAATGGGAAAGACAAGTAAATAAAAAAAGATTAAGAACAAGGGAAGGGAAAGAAGAACGCGTCTGGCGTTTATTTCAATTTTCCCTCCCGCTCGCGTTCAAGCTCTAGCATTGGCTTGAACGCTCTGTTTTCCAACAGGATTCCATCAATCACCACATGGGGAGGATCTTACTTACCTGATTCCTTTGCTTATTTCTTACCACGGGAAGGACGCCCCAGAATCCGAATGATTATACTAATGTTCCAAAACATCATGGAGACTTCTTTATCGAAAGCATGGACTCGTTTCAAGGACTTGCTACAAAAAGTCCCTCATCATGGCATTGACCTTTGGCTTCAAGTCCAAATTTTTTGTGGACCATGTCAAATCCCCATCACAGTATGAACATCTGACCAATCGGCCAAGATAGTGTGTAAGCTTCATGACCAATGACAAAGAAAGGACATCCTGGGCACTTATTAGGAGGACCTTCCCTCTATGGACAACGAATGTTGGGAAACGACACATAGGTTTTTGCTAAGCGGTCAAGGCAATCACTTTGCCTTAAGATGTCCTGAGTACATCCGACTGCCGTTCTAGTTTCGAGCTGGAAATTCAAGGTCCAACGCTTTGATGGTAGCTCATATTTCTTCGACTTACCTTCTCAAGTGAACAAAATCACTACCTCATGTGAGATCTGCAGTGGTCCCCACGACACTCAGTATTGCATGGAATTTTAGGGTTTTCGGTTTCTTTTTCTTTCTTTGAGATTTTCGATAAACCCTTTAAGGGATTTGGTTTACTGTTTTCTAGCGGTTGTGACCAATGGTTTGAAAACCTCTAGGGTTTTTCGGGTTTCTTGATTTTTGGGTTCAACTAAACATTAACAAATCCCTATTGGGCTTCGTGTTTTTTGGTTCATTATAACAAAGGTTTTTTGTGGTTTTTGATTCAGGAAACAATTGGTGTAACACTTAGTGTGATGCCGATGCGATCAATGAGCGATGTCAAGTGACAATACGCTTGGGCTTATTTTGCGGCAACAAATTTATGTGTGTGCGAATTTGGGCTGAAATTTGCTCATGGTCACTCGGGGGAAGGAAGAATGGAGGGGAGAAACGGGAACGGTGGAGGGGGGGGAAAAGGGCCTCCCCCAACGGTTTCATCAAAGTCTCATTGCTTTTTGCTATCGAAGCCCTCCTTCGTCAGTTTTAAGGTTTTAGTAGTTTAAGGTTTTGGGACTTTTGGGTCGTTTGATTATAGGCACTTAAAAAGAGCGTTGTTTTTTTTTTTGTTTTGTTTTATATTCTTAAAAACTTTCTTTCTTTAAAAAGGAGAGCCGGTTTTTTTTTTTTTTTCTTTTTCTGTGTTTTTTTTGTTTTTGTTTTTCTAATTTTTTTACGGCTTTTTTTTTGGACCCTTTTTATAAGTATCGTTTTGCGATTGGATTTTGTTTTTTTTCCTTTTATTCTAGAATTATCCTCCTTTTATAAGGGACGTTTTGTTAGGGTTTTGTCTCTGGTAAGTTTATTATGCTATCTATAATAGTTTGGAGAAAAGAAACATATGATTTAATAAAAATTAAGGAGAATTACTTATCTGAGAAATTTTGATTTAGTTCTACATTAGTTTTTTATTATTAAATTAGTAATTTTAGGTTATTGTTGTATCGTCTGTGGTTTTGTTTTCATTATGATTGCATTATTTAGGCTTCAAAGCCTTTAGGTTTATTCATGTACACACCTGGGTTAGATAGAAAGAAAAGTGATGCAGAACAACACCCTCCTACTCGTGATCCGTGATGTAGAGATAGATTGATTGAAAATGCTTTTATATTGCAAGAGCTGATCTAAGAGAACTCATAGTTTTTTTGGCAGAGTTAGTTAGAGTGTAAGTTATTTTTAAGTTAGTTAGGTAGTTAAGTTAGTAAGTTCAGAGAGGTTAAGTTAGTTTAGTTTATTAGTAACGTTACAGCAAGGAAAAAGAAAATAAAAAGAAAGACTCGCTGATAGAAAAAAGGCGGGATCTTTAACACCCCACCTAACGTACATTGGATTGCGCAGTGAAAATTAGTAATTAAGCGTTACTAAATTAGAACCGTTCACCAATATAATAGAAAACGACCCAAATGAGACGTTTAAACCAACATGTGTTCCATTATTAATCAGAGTTAAAATGCGTTAGGTCCTCACATAATCGCAACTACCGTCTATTACAACATTTAAAAACGATTGTTTCAAATAACAGACATTGTTTTAAACACAACATAAGACATTGTTTTTGAAAGACCAAAACACGCAAGTAGTCTTTCCATAAAATCCATCACACGCACGACACCTTCACGCCATCTTTACCTTCAACCTTGGTTACCTGGGATAAAACATGTTTAAAACGTCAACAACAATGTTGAGTGAAATTCATAGAGTTTAAAATAATCATAAGTAATAATCTTTAAACACATAATTAGTTCTCGGGAAATAAAGCAACGAATGCAATGTATAGCAACTTCTTTTCTTTCACGCAATAAGCTCATGACACCGAACGTTAACAATACATATCGCATTTCATAGGTTAAGGTGCCCCAAAACAAGATATTATTGTCATATATCTACTACTTTCTAAATACAAAATGTCCGTTTGACAGGGTGGTCATAAGGATTCAAACCCTGGACATGGTTGTCAAACCCAATTGATCTATATAATGCATTAGCGTTCACCTCACAAGGCGATTAACAGTTCATGAAATAAGGGACTTCGACAATAGCAACTTATGCGGAAACAATCTCGTAATCGGGTCCAGCATACCATAAAATCATATGTGTTCGATTTATAAAACAAACATGTATCCCCCTCGCGGGTTTAAAAACATTTAAAACACTTAAAAGCGAGGCTATGAACTCACCTTAATCAAAAGATCCAAATCAATCAAGTCAATCAAGCGCAAGTAACTTCACGTCTTAACCGCGACCTATATAATACATATATAGCGGTACGTGACTAAAAGTATATTAAATCATATATTGCATACTTGCATATATATATTATTATTACGTATATACAATCATATAATACTATCTCCAAGTGCGATGCAAAACATTTCACTTTGACGCACTTATCAACATTACGACATTATCCATAAAGTTTCTATTTTTAGGAAGTTTGTCGAAAGTAAGGATAATATAATACAACTTAGCATTTCATCTTAATTTAACTAACATTACAAACCCTTTGCTCATTATAAACTATATTCAAAAGTTTACGCAAGTTTGACATTCAAAAGTCAAAGTTCGTAGTTAACTTTTTACCCCAAACTTGACTCGGACGTAAAACGTTCATTTTTAGGAGTTACAAGGCCCACTTTATATCAAAACGAACCTTAGAACATCCTTCATTATATTCAAAAGCCTAATATAGATTTCAAAATTTCTCGACTCGCTACGGTCAAGTCAAACTTTCTGGTCAAACATAGTCAACCCAAAACCCATGAAAATGACATTTTCGACATAATCCAACTATCAAAATATGCTTAACTAGTCTATATAATTATACCAAAACCATCAAACCTTAGTCAATAACAAAACATGCTTTCAATATTTTCTGCACGTGAATCATCTAGCAATAATCATATAATATGTAATATTCACAATCAAATCACTACAAAAACATAACTAGAATACTCACAAAGCAATAACAAAACTCGATTTCGCTTCCCCCTTTGTTGGACCGTACGGACGAGACACAAACCAAACAAACCGAACCCTTTTTCAAACAACCAACACTAGAATAACAACAATCTAACCAATCTAAACACCCTCTTATACTCAAAATATGCAAGAACACACCAAACATCTAACTCCTTCAATACTTAGTGCATGTGAGGTTTTATTAGTGGGATTTGTAGCTCTTGAAACAAGGATTAAGAATATGTAATTTGATTGTATTGCATGTCGGAAAAAGTAACCGGAATATTAAGGGTTAAAGTTGGTCGGTCGTGGAGTACTATGGGAGGGGAGGAAGAGAATTTTTGCTAAAAGAAAAATAAGTGAAGTATGGGTGCCTTTTTATAGAATTAAAGTTTGACCATTTAACACCTTTAACCTCTCCATTCTTAAGTCCTTTTAAAACTAGTACAAAGCATTATTTATTTTAATAAAAATCGGCCAAATACTCGGGTTATACCACGTTAGTAAATATTTTAAATCCGTCCCACTAATTTTACTTTAAAACGTTAAACCTCGTAAAACACGACCTTTAAACACGGTTTTTACAAAAACTCAGAGCAACGCCATAAAATATAAAAATAACAAAATTACGATCTCGGAGCAATAATATAAATTTTTTTGACTTTTCTAAATGCTAAAAACAAATAGAACTCAATCACGGAATGAAATTTACCCATAAATGGAAATTATCATCAAACCTTATATAGCATAAACGGCTATAACTAGTTACGTATAAAAATAAGCGTCTTAGTTAGGGATAAATGTTGACCTGAAACTCCGGTTGTTACATTCTCCCCACCTTTATGGAATGACGTCCCGACACTTAGCTCGTCTGATCCACTCTCTCCGCTTTGTCCTTACTTGTAAAGAGATGAGGGTACTTTTTCTTAATCTGATCCTCACGTTCCCAGGTAAACTTTGGACCTCTTTGCGAATTCCAATGAATTTTAACGATTGGTATCCGACTCTGCTTATGTCGCTTAACCTCTTTATCAATAATTTCTACTAGTTCCTCAATCATATGCAACTTATCGTCAAGTTGAATCTCATCTATCGGAACAACAACATCACCTTTCGCTAAACACTTCTTAATATTCAAAACATGGAACGTACTATGAATTCCCTTCAATTCTTCAGGCAATTCCAACGTGTAAGCTACAGGACCAACTCTAGCTAGAATCTTGAATGGCCCAATATAACGTGGACTTAACTTTTCTTGCTTTCCGAAACGCACAACGCCCTTCCATGGCAATACCTTGAGTAATACCATATCACCAACTTCAAATTCCAACGGCTTAAGTCTCTTATCTGCATAACTCTTCTGGAGACTACGAGCAGCTAACAAACGGTTCTTAATCTGGACAATCTTCTCGGTCGTATTACGGATTAACCCTGGACCGATGAGTTGGCTATCCCGAACCTCACTCCAGCATACAAGTGATCTACATTTTCTTCCGTACAAAGCCTCATATGGTGCAGCCTTAATACTCGCGTGATAACTATTGTTATATGAGAACTAGACCAATGGCAAATGGCAATCCCAACTACTTCCAAAGTCAATCACACATGCACGCAACATATCATCCAGCGTTTTTATTTTCCTTTTACTTTGACCATCCTTTTGAGGGCGGTAAGCGGTACTCATATCCAAATTCATCCCCAACGCCTTTTGAAGCAATCTCTAGAAATTAGACATAAAATGGCTATCTCAATCCGAAATGATCAAAACAAGTACACCATGCCTACATACTATCTCCTTCAAATATAGTCGTGTGAGTTTCTCCATACTATCCGTTTTCTTCATCGGTAGGAAATGAGCTGATTTGGTCAGTCGGTCGACTATAACTCAAATCATATCATACCCACTTGGCGTTCTCGGCAGTTTACTCACAAAGTCCATAGTAATCCTTTCCCACTTCCAAACTGGAATCTCAGGTTGTTGCAGCAACCCAAATGGTTTCTAATGCTCATCTTTGACCTTAGCACAAGTCAAACACTTACTAACATACGTGGCAATATCCGCTTTCATATTCGGCCACCAGTATAACGACTTTAAATCTTAATACATCTTGTCTGATCCCGGGTGGATAGAATACTTGGAATTATGCGACTCATGCATAACCCAATCTCTCAATCCACCAAATCATGACAAGCAAACACGATTTCCAAAACAACGTGTTCCATCGGGGCGAAACTCAAATATTTGCTTAATCAATCTCCCCAAATTGTTTGCCATCGCATTCTCTCTTTTCATCGCTTCCTCTTGAGCTTCACGAATCTGCTTAAGTAGATCATTGTGAACAGTCATCATCAAAACTCATAAATGTAATGGCTTAATCCTTTCCTTCCGACTTAAGGCGTCAGCCACAACATTCGCTTTTCCAGGATGATACCGTATCTCACAATCATAATCACTCAACAACTCAATCCATCTTCGTTGTCTCAAGTTCAGCTCTTTCTGATTCAAAATATATTGTAGGCTCTTGTGATCGGTGAAAACCACACACTTCGTTTCATACAAATAATGTCTTCATAATCTAAGAGCGAAAACAACAGCTCCCAACTCCAAATCGTGAGTAGTGTAATTCTCTTCATGGACCTTTAATTGTCTAGAAGAATATGATATCACCTTTTCTCTTTGCATCAACACGGCTCTGTAACCTTTAAGAGATGCGTCACAATATACCACGAAATCTTCCATTCCCTTGGGCAACGCTAAGATCAGTGCACTACACAACTTTTACTTCAAACGATTGAAAGCTTTTTTCTTCCTTCTTTACCACCCCACTCGTATTTTCTTATTTTTTCCTGAAGTCAACTTAGTCAGAGGCATAAAATTCAAATAAAAATCCTTCAATAAACCTCCGATAATACCCAGCCAATCCAAGAAATTGCCTCACCTCCGTCGGCGTCGTCGGTGCAGCCCAACTCTTAATGGCTTCGATCTTGGCAGGATCAACATGAACACCACTACGATCAATCACATGACCCAGAAATTGTACCGAATCTAGCCAAAAATCACACTTCGAAAACTTGGCGTACAATCTCTCTTTCTTCAGCAGCTCCAAAATAATCTTTAAATGCTTTCCATGCTCTTCTTCGTCCTTGGAATAAACCAAAATATCATCGATGAACACTATGACGAACTTATCAAGATATGGCTTGCATACTCGGTTCATCAAGTCCATAAACACAGCAGGCGCATTAGTCAATCCAAACGGCATTACTTGGAACTCAAAGTGACCATACCGAGTTCTAAATGCAGTAATCGGAATGTCTTCCTCTTTAATGCGTAACTGGTGATATCCTGATCGTAGATCGATCTTAGACAATACTACGCATCAAAAAACCTTGGCAGCTGATCAAAAAATCAATCTGATTTCTCAGACAAGATAACGATTCTTGATAGTCAACTTGTTCAACTCGCGATAATCGATACACATTCTAAAATATCCATCTTTCTTTTTCACAAACAACACTGGTGCTCCCCACGGTGATGAACTCGGACGAATAAATCCTTTCTCCAATAGCTCTTCCAGTTGTATCGACAACTCTCTCATCTCAAACGGTGTCAATCTATATGGTGCACGTGCAACAGGTGCATCCCCCAGTACTAGATCAATTCGAAACTCTACTTGCCTCAGCGGTGGTAGTCCTGGAAACTCCTCAGGAAACACCTCAGGAAAATCACGAATTAAAGGCACGTCTTCCATTCGTTTCTCTTCCAACTTGCTCTCCGTCACATGTGCCAAAAACAAATGACAACCTTGCTCGACGTACTTACGGGCCTTGATACAAGATATTACCTTTAATCGAGACATACTCTTGTCGCTTTTGACTATCAACATCTTGTTCCCATATAGTATATGAACAACTTTCTTGCTACAGACGATCACGACATCGTGCTTGACAAGCAAGTCCATACTGATGATGATGTCAAATGTACCAACCTCAATCGGCATAAGATCGATTTCAAAAATATGGTTCACTAAATTCAAAGTGCAACCTTTCAAAATAGTGTTTGTGTTAACTACTCTTCCGTCGGCTAACTCTACCTTGTAACTAGCTCCTATTTTGACTGGATCGATATTAAGCATGGAACTAAATCTAGTATCCACAAAACTCTTATCAGAACCCGAATCGAATAAAACAAAAGCATAGCGGTCATTGAGCAAAAACATACCAGTAACTACATTCGGACCCTTCGGCTCAGCATCCTTAATAGCATAAGCTCGACAATGAGCTTCTCCAACTTCTTCTTGTTTAACCTTCTTGGGGCATCGGTTCCTCATATAACCTTGCTCACCACAATCATAACAAGTCGGAATGGGTAAAGCATTTGCACCCGTGGCAACATTCTTCTCCTTACAATACCTTGCCTTGTGCCCAACCTTTCCACTCTTGTGGCACTTGATTGTACACTAACCAACATGGCGGATAAAACAATGTTTACACAAAGGAAGTGATCCAGAAGACACCTTTCCATCAGTAGGAGCGGTAACCATGGCTCGCGCGTTCCCTTGCTTTTGGTTATTTTGCGAAGGTTGATGAGAGTTATCCTTTTGATTTTCCT
>BQNB010208728.1:0-10387 GCA_026074375.1 Tanacetum coccineum
GACGTAAAAGTTTCAGGAAAATCCGTCACGAATATGGATTTGGAGATCATACAAGTATGATATTCGTTGCTACGATTCCGATCTGCCATGCTTGTTACCGGCGTCTGAACCCAAATAAATAAATTTATTAACTCTAGATCTGAACCCAAATGATTGAGTTAATCAAAAAATGATCTAGCACCTGGCTTAATGCCGTTGAACCTAAAACCACTTTCCATATAAAAACTTATCGGTAATGACTTGAACATGTGGTTATGAACTCTCTATGGTATATTGAAATAGTGGCCTAGTTAAGCATATACAAATTTAAGTCAAATACCAAAGAGATGCATGATAATGTGATAACGATAGATATGATACATATGGATATGACCGTTTAATCATATGATCATCACAACGATAATTAATGAATATCATCACATGGGACACTATTGGTCACTGATTAGGTTTATAAGACAGACATCAAAAGTTATTTTTTGCATGTATAATGTACATAACGAGTAAAAACCTCAATATCTCATTTATATGTAATAAGGTTTGAACTTCTTGACGGAACTTTTTATCAAACTTCTACTTTTCAACACCAGTGGACTTTTACGGTATTTCTTAGTGCAAGAAAATGGCAAAATTTAACAAAAAAAATTTTAATTGGTAAAAGTTTTCTTTTTCTTTTTCTCTTTAATACTAGTTATAATACCGGTGCACGCACGGGTTTTTATCTAAAATTTTCAATAATATATTTTTATTTATTAAAAAACAAATAACTTAATTTTTTTTTGTTTATAGTTATGATTCTTAGTTTTAGTTTATATGTATGTTTGATGTATGTGGTATATGAAGCTATGTGAGTGCTATTATAGTTCGTAAGTAACAATGGATATTTTTTTGCAGAAGTAACTCTTTTGAATCGCAGTACTTATTTTCCTCTTTGAGCAATTGGCATATTAAGTTTGAAATTAGTCGAATGGTGTATTTATTCATTTTTAGTTTTACGTTTGCTATTCAGATTGGTGATCATGTATCTATTGATAGGACGGTTTCTGCTATAAACAAAACTGCAGTGGGATTGTTGAGCAAGCTACTGATCGTTAATGCTTGTTTCCGTTGTTACATGATGCTTGTTTTCTTTGGGCTTTTTGTTGTATTATCTTTTGGTGGGTTTTGTATGTGTGGTTTTTTGTTTCTCAAGTTAGATATTTTATTTATCGATCTTTTCAGCTTGTTTCGTGTTTATAAGAAGACTTAGGTTTCATTTGTTTTTTCAGAGGTTTTACCTCTTCATCTGCAAACCATGTCTGCAGAAGAAGAGGTGCATCTAAGCTCTTCATCTGCAAAGAAAAAGACCATTTGTTTTTTATTTATCTTGAAGTACTTCTTTCATTCTTTTCTTTTTCTTTATCTTTTTCTCTAGATTAATTCGTGATTTGAAATTTTTAAATTTTAGTCAGTTTTTTACGTTTGCGTTTAGTTTTTTTATCTTTGCGTCGGTTTTTTAAGGTTTTCGTCTAATTTTTTACGTTTCAGTCTGCTTTTTTCGTTTTTGTCCAGTTTTTTATGGTTTGCGTCTTTTTTTTTAGTTTATTGGTCGTTTTTTACAGTTTGGCGTTTGTTTTTTTTTACGTTTTCTGTCAGTTATTTACGTTTTCGGTCAGTTTTTTTTACGTGTTCCGTCGGTTTTTTTACTTTTCATTAGTTTTTATACGTAGATAAACGTTACGGAAACATAAAAAAGCAAGGACGAAGACGTAAAAACAGCGCAAAAAACGTTTAAAACAGACGAAAAACATAAAATAACGTGACGAAAAGTAAAAAACCTGACTGGGAAAACGCTAAATAACTGACAAAGACGTTAATATATAGACGAAAAAACGTAAAAAAAGCAGACGTGGAACGGTAAAAAAAACAGACGAAACGTAATAAAACGGACGAAATGTAAAAAACTGGACGAAACGTAAAGAACCAGGGTCGGAAAACGTTTAAAAATACTGACGAGAAATACGTAAAAACTGACAAAAACGTAAAATAACTGATGAAAACGTAAAAAAATATTATATATCGTAGAAAAAACGTAGAAAATCGTAGAAACGATTAAATGGATGAAAAACGTAAAAAAGAATAGACAGTTAAACGTATATAAAACCAGGAAAGAAACAAGTATGAATTATTTAATTATTGTAGAAAGAAGTGAGAAGAAGAGGGAAGAAGAGGTAAGAAGTGATAAATTATGTCTGAATTTTTGAAGAGCTTAGAAGACCTTTTTACCACTTTTGTCTGCAAAAAAACAAACAAAAAACCTCTGCCCGCCTGCAGAGGTAAAAGGTTAGAAGAGGGAATTTTTAAAAAACAAACAAAGCCTTATATAGGCTCTAATTACACTAAAGCAACCCTTTTACAATATTATTGCAATACGTATTTTCGGTCTATTAAAATCCAAATCCAGATACAATATTACTAGTTTTAATGCCCGTGCACGCACGGGGCTAAAACACTATGTTTTTTTAAAATATATATTTTTTTTTAATTTATCTGTTTTATAAGTTATGTATACAGTATTATCGATCGAAATCTTATGAAGAGAATATATTTATTAAATCTTTTATATATTACGTAGTAGGATAATTAGTAAAAAAATTTCTTTTGATTTACCTGTTTTCGGACTCGATATTGTGAGCCAACTAATCCCAGCGAAACTACCAAAGATTTCCAAGCGGCTCAAGGATGTGTTTGAAGGCGTTTGTTACATTTCTTGGTAGGTTATTTGGAAGTTTCGCAATCAAGTTTTATTTGGGATCAACTTCCCTCGTTTAGATCTCCTTTTTGACGATATTGTTCGCTTGTCTTTTCATTGGTGCTCTAGTCGTTGTAGCTCAAATTTTGATTGGAACACTTGGATGAAAAATCCTAGTTCCATTATTTTGTAATCTTTTCCTAGCTCCTTGCTAGTTTTTATATAAAATGTCGTTCAAAAAAAAAGTCTAGGTGTATAAAGTTTAAGGGGTTATTTGTTTATTCTTAAAAGTTATAATAAAATTTGTAAATTTATAAATTTACACTTAACTCCATATAATTTATTTAACTTGAACCACTAAAGTTTATCAAATTACATCCTTTTTTTTCAAGTTTTTATTTTCACAAATTTGACACATATATTTTTATGTGTTTTTTTTCTCTTTCAGATTTCTTCACCAAATTTTTTTAATTTTGACCAAATTGATTCAATTTTAACTTTTTATTGACCAATCAAATCGCACGATTTTGCTTACGTGGCAAAATTAAGCGTTCTGATTGGTCCAATTTTTTAATTCATAAGATTCAATTTGATAGAAAACTCCGAAATGATGTAAATTCTTTTATTATATAAAAGATAAAAGTCTACAATAGATAAGGTTGGTATAGTTATTGTTGGATACAGGATTATATTTTTTGGGTTTACATCTTTTATATAAATGTACGGTTACAAATATTTTCTATATTATGTTAATGTTAGTTATATATGTTTAAAAAAGATGCGTACGTGTAATTCTTTAAATAGACATTGTCATTGAATTTCACAAATTTTGTTTCATTTGTCAAACCAAATCCAGTCTAATTTGAAGTAGAGTTGGATAATGTTTGCTCACAAATTACTGTCATTAATTCCTCTACATAAATCATTCACGATTGAATTTCTTGATAGTCAATTTAAGAGTTCGAGTTGCGGGTTTTTGTTTGGCTATATCAATCATAGATGGAGTTTCTTGCTCAATGTCAAGGAACACTTTTTACTTCCAAAATCAAAGTTAGTCCAAGGCTCCATTTTCATTCAAACAGTATCGTCTTAGAATTAAAAGGTTTTTTAGTTATAATAATCAGATGTTCTATTCTACTTTTAATACTCTCATTTCATAATCACCCATAAAGAACTTCAGCTCCAGGTTCTTTTGTCGCTCATAAATCAGTTTCTCAATGCAAGCCTGCAAAAAATTAATAACACTAATGAGCTCCACAAATAACATCCCTTAAATTCTAAATTTGGCTCGGTTGCTAAGATTAATTAAATGCAGACCCATATAAGAGCTTAACAAAAAAACTATTGTGTACCCATAAACTCAATAATATCTTCTCATGTAATCAAAACGCACAACCTACTTTCACCATATCATCCATTAACTATGATTTTAACTTCCAAACTAACAAAAAAACAGTTGAACTATATAAAAACGCAAAGTTACATACAATCCGTAATATGCTTTATTTAAGTGCATTAACAGAAAAAGATAAAATAACAATACCTTTCCAACATAAGCCTGAACCATCTTTTCAATGTCCTTAACTACAATTTAGGTCGTCCCTCTGCAAAAGAAATTTAGATTTACAAAGTATTAAAAAGAAAATTCACCAATTTGGCAAGTGATAGACATCATACAATAAACACATGGATATCAAGTTATAAAAAACTTACCAACGCACATATGAATAAATAGAGCTTAAACATGCACAAAGCACAATGATGACAACTTTTAATAACTCGATAAAAAATGAGTTTCTAGTATGATCTAAAAGCATAAGAAGATGGAAGAAAGATACAAATCGCTTGTTGTAGCAATATCTAGTTATTAAGGGGGCGTTTGGCTAACCTTATTGGAGGTGCTATTAAGACTATTGTGGCATCACTTGCAAAATACATTAAGTTCACCAAAACACCAACCTAGAAGGATCATCTTTACTTTTGGAATAGCTCCAAAAAGATAAACTGAACACTCCCTAAGAGCACTTATCCTAATGATTTCTAACAATTATTAAAATATTATTTGCGTCATTGTTCTATAACTAATTCACACACCTAATTTCAGTCAAATATTCACTATAAAGTAACTTAATCGATATAGCCTAAACAATTGCAAAGCCCTGACAACAATTAAACTTTGCGAGCAACTCATATTCAATTGGGAAGTTTGTACCTAACAAAACAAAACACAAAGAAATCACCATTCCGTTCCTACAATATCCTCACACTCATATTATCTGTTCTAAATAAGATGCAGATAATATAGTAATGATGCAAGAACTATCCCAAAATACATTATCCAAACAATAAAAAAATCACATGCGCACATGAATGAATTACACATTGCCTAACCCGTCATTCGTTTAACGAATCATATAAACTGAAGAATCGTGTTAACACTTATAAAGACTTATAAGGGGTTCATGGTTGTAATTCATAGCTAATGTAGGATGTGACGTAGCTTATTACCTGCGTGGTGGTCGATGTTTGGCTGGCGAAATTGCTCTGAGCTTTCCTCGACAGGCTTAACACATGGCTCTAGTGCAGCCTTGTTAGGTATTCTAGAACCACTCATAAAGTCCTGGAGAATAATATGACATAAATATTAAAAAAGTCACATATTTAAGTAACACACATGTTCATAAATATATCATGCACATATATAAATATAACTGCCTCGTAGATTAGTAACTGTACTAAAATTTGGTATCATGCTAACCAAGTAGTTTAACAAATTAATCTGGAAAGCAATGTTCAAAATTTGATATGGCTCAAATACATCATCTGTGGATTTGAAAGACATAACCTGCTGTAGGATGTTGGATATACTGCAATCCATTGAATCCTCTAATGTAATTTGTGAAAATAGAATAAGCAGATGATGGCTGGAGCAGGATTCCTGTTTTTAAAACGAATTACATTTCCCCCCTACGATTATGAAAGAACAACATCGAGACCCATGTGTATTTTCAATTTTTTTTTGTAGTAAAGAAACGTTTTTTAAAGAACTATAAGGCAAATTAAGAAATAATGAGCTTTAAAAAAAACGTGTTTTTTAAAGAATTATAATCAAAGTAATATGATAAGAAAATGTTAGAATTATAATAATAGCATCGTAAGTTCAAAGCAATTATATAGAAGATACACTATGGGCTAGACATACATCTATGGAGGTGGCATGCAATGGATCAATTAACAGGTCATTATTATAAATCTGACCTTAAAAAATGAGTGTCGATTATGAGCAAAGCTTTATGCATCGGTTACCATAAAAACTGCCTTAACACATAGATTCTTAGCATCCGAATCGCCGTTACCCGGACTAAGTCCACCAACCTGCCCACACTCCTATCTGAAAAACCATTAATCAACTTAATATGCAACATAGAAATAATGTCTGCATACACACACTACTCATTTATTTATCTGAACGAAGTCTCCGTATTTCTCTATTAACTATCCCAATATTAGTCTTAGAAGACAAATACAGGCCCAAGGGTAGTAATTGTACCTAACTGCTTTCATTGCAATAGCATTTAATTATACTTATTAGGACAATGCTGAAAGATTGTTGTGATGAAACTAAACACAAGCTTGGTAGTCAATGAATCTATTGGCATTTGATACTTCAATTTTATTTTGAAGCTTTTAATTCTATAAGAAAAAACAAAGGGCCAACAATACTATTTTTGAAAAACTAATCAAATTAAATTTTTAACTTTGTGATATAAACAGCATGTAAACAATGATACATCATACATGCATATTCAAATGAAACGAAAACCCATAGTTTATTCTATCTTAAGATAGAAGCTAAACTTTAGCCATCTTAAACACCAATAAGTGCTGAACCAGCACCAGGCCAAAACTAAAAAAAGGTTAATTACTTGGTTGTTCAACAAAATGTGTGTAAATCTAATCTCCTATTTATAAAAATAAGACCCTTGTAGACTTGTAGTAGTTCAACCACCTCACCCATATTTAACCGCAAATATCCATGAAGTCAAATACTTAACTTCTTACAACAATGGCCTTTTTTATTGCATAACTTAAGAGATTGTTATTTGAATATGTAATAAGAAAAAACACCATCTTCATTATATAAAAATGACTACTATTGATGAGCAAACCTGGTAGTACTTCATACGAAGCTAACCACAAGTCTCCCATAACACTTTCAGCAAGAAAGTAACCACATTAAAAAGTACACTTCTGCATTTTCAGTTTATGAAAGCTTATAAGATGAAAAAAAGTAGGAAAAAACACTGACCGAGAGAATATAGAGTGCTTATAAAAAGGTTGAAACAGTGACTGAGAGACATAATTACTTGAAAGGACGCCAACTGAAAATAAACTTGAACACGGGTGATTAGTTATCAATAAAATGTTCACAGTTACATGCATTTCACTCTTTTCGTATAAGCCGTAAAATTGCTACTCCATAGTTGAATTGGATTAAAAGAAGTGTCTACTTGCTTTTTCCAATATCTTTGTACCATAATATTTCTCTAAAATTATAAGCACATAATTGTACCTTTTTCGAGTAGTCCTAGTTAAACTCCATTATCACGACAATAGTTTAGAAGAGTCTTGTATTCCTGCCATCGCTGAGGTGGCCAGTGTGACACGAAAGGCTTTAACGTCTCTCCGTGAATCCTGCCATCCATGATTGGCTTTGATAATGAGCACTTCAGGAAAATATAAATATAAACAAAACACAGAGAATACATACATACTGATTTTAACTAATGAGACAGAACATGTATGTAGGGAGGAAGCTTAGGCCAAAGTTCAGATGGATATTAACTAACGAAACTGTAAGTACACGTGTGCACAATATGTTTGAACAGAATTCCGATTCGGTATACAGATATATGACAAGATTGAAGTTCTTAATTACTATCCCATATCCATTAGAAATCAAAAAGATTTTTTATTGAGAAAAATAATCCAAGTGTGCGAAAGGATAACGCCTCCACTATAGGAAGATAAACTTTCAGGATGAACTACACTACATAACATACTTAAAGAAAAGATAACTTCATGATCGAAATTCTAAGAGTCCACTTATAACCATGCTAAGATGTAGATGTACCACAAAATATGAAACTTAAGATGTAGTTCTCCAGTTATAAAACCTCACAAACGTAAGATGTGTCAACTTCTCATCCTATAGACATCGCACGAAAAACTAAACCTTCTATCGACATATCATGTACAATTTTATGATTCTCCTTGTAAACTGAATCACTGAAAACTTATTTATCACATCAATTAACTTACACTAATTACACGAATTCCGCATTTGAACTACATAAAACCAAGTACCAAATCAGATATATGTTTTCCTTATCAGTTCATTCAGTTATCGTTGTTTACATAAATTAACATAAACCAATAATTAAGTTAACCTTTTATCAACAAATTGACCAAGCGGTAGCTGCAGATCAGCCGAAAATGCTTCAAGAGCCAATGTAACCGGCCTACTCGCCTCACCACACCTCTTCACCAAATTCTTCAATCTCACCTTCCAAATCCTTATCGTTGCTTGTCGGCACTTGTTCATCTTCATCTAAATAAACAATCCATCCATTCATCATCTTCTCCCATAATTTTCCTTTATCTTTACCTACCGCCATAGGCTCTCCTAAACCTTATTTTTTTACAAATTGAAACAAAATCAACAGGCAAATTTCGGAACCTTTAAAGATATAACTAACAGCTCTATATTAACTTAAAATGAAATCAATTAATTAGATATTAAACTCATACCTTTACACAATGAAAGAGTTATTGTTCTTCTATAATCATTATCAAAATTATATTCTGAAACAATAATTAATTCGAAACAAATTCACCCAATTTTTTATTTAGGGTTCGAAGCGAGTCGAAAATCTTTGTGGGGCTCGACTGTGAATTATTGTGTGGTTTTATTTGGGTGAAGTTTAGTTTTACCACCTTAAAAATCTTTCGACTTATAATTGTTGAAAGATTTATGTGTCTTTGGATGTCATTGGTGTTATTGTAGGGCTTTTTCTCTGGGCAATGAATGTTTGGAAGGGATGATTTCTTGTTGTTTGTGGATGTGGATTACTATGATCGTGTGGGTTTGTTTAGCTTTAACCCAAAATTTTATTGTGAGTTACTCCGGCTATTTTTAAGTTTTTTTTATTTATACTTTTGCACATGAACTTTTTCATTAAGTTTTTTTAGAAAAACGAATTTGTAAGTATTATTGCTAATCAAAGAAATATTTAAGCTCTTTTAATTAAATATATTTAAAATAAATAAATCACAATTAAGAAAATATTACTAAATAAAGTATGATTTGATTTTTTTGAAATACGAATATCCCACTTGACGTTTTCCCTTACTAAATAAAAGATTTTGGGTAGAAAATATTTATCAAATAATAATGTTTAAATAAATATTTTGCCAGAAAAGCTATACAAGTTGATAACAACAAACTTTTTTACCATTAGAATACACAGCCGCCACCACCCATGAACCCTAAATCAATCGTATCTAGTACCTTTCTTGTGCGGTGATTGTTATAACCTCTGTTTATCGAGATCATCACATGTTGATTGATTTCTAAACGAGCGTGTTAGGCGATCTCCTACCTTGGGAGCATAGGGATATGGTTGATTCACCAATCACCTTCTTTTTTCGTTTCCTAAATTCTTTCAAACCCTAATTTTTCATCAAAAGCCCTAGTTTGCCTAATAATTATATTTTAATTTATTAATTTTTAAACCCTAGATAAAATTATCTTTCCAAACCCTAACTTGCGTAATTTTTCTCTAATGGGAGACAGTGAGTGGATCGAGGTCAGAAGGAAGAAACAAGGATCGGTGTTTACTAGGCTTAAGTTCCCACAACAGTCCATGGCGGATGATTTAGCGAAGATTTCCTTCTCAGTGTATGTTTCTAATTTCCCTTCCCACCTTACTGTGCGTGAGCTTTGGAATATTTGTGGTAAAAAGGGGACTCTTGCGGATGTCTTCATTGCCAAACATAAGAATAAGCTGGGATAGATGTTTGGTTTTTGTCGCTTCATCAAGATAAGCAACTCATAAACCCTTATTAATTCGCTGAATAATATATGGATTGGTAAGCTGCGTTTGCATGCTAATATGGCGAGATATAACCGTAAGGCAGTAGTAAAGCATTCCCAAGTTCCTCCTAAGGTTAGCCCTCTGAAAGATGTCACTGCTCGCAATGTTTCCTCCTCTAACAAGGACACTTCATTTGCTAAGGTTGTAAAGAATTCTCTAAGTAATTGCGGAAATGATTCAAGTGGTGCTAGTGAGATCAACATACCTTCAACAACTCTTACGCATGATACTCCTACTGATTTTCCAATGGCATTACTCGGTTGTTTCAAGGACTTCCGTTCCATTGCCAACACACACACCATGTGTAGCAATGAAGGTTTTTTGGATGTTGATATCAAATACTTGGGTGGTCTATGGGTTCTATATAATTTCACTTCTAAGGATGTGAGGGACAAATTCCTTAATCACCAAGTTGTTAATTCCTGATTTTCCTCTTTAAAGCTGTGGCATGATGATTTTGTGGTGGAGGAACGCCTTATTTGGCTAGAGATTGAAGGTATTC
>BQNB010208731.1:0-10387 GCA_026074375.1 Tanacetum coccineum
CTTTGTGTTGACTTTTAACATGTAATTTCAGGTCCTAGGGTATGAAGATTGGAGGGGAGCCGTGGCGGATATCAATGAAAACGGATTCTGTGTTTTATCTATATTCAATGCAACTTTTATTATCTTTAAAAAACTTAAGTCATCTTTTGGGTATTATGAATCTTTTGTTTAATTAAATATGTACTTGAAATGTTTATTACTATTTTAAAACATATGAGACCTAATGTATAAACTCTGATATTTTGCTATGACATCAAATGAAATCTTGTCTTAAACGTTCATTTATGGTCGTTTCCTATATCTTGATTATTGTACATGGACGTAACACCCCATTGCTACCATTCCGCTGCTGTCCGATTTGTGATGTTATAGATGGTACCAGAGTCAAGGTTATAAGGAACTGAGTCATTTTAAAAACCTAGTCTATAACCACAAAGTTTAAAGGTTTTCTTTTCTTTCATTTTTAAATACATAATCCTTCATCGCTATCTAATATCCACGCGCGCGTATTCCCTGATCCTTACTTACTTTTCCGATTGTCATTATTGCATTATATATTGTTAGCCTCAAAATATTGAGTCAAACAATGGAAGTTCATTCATAATTATATTAGGTCTCGGTTACTAAATTAATATACGTTGTAATAGGCTAGATGGGTAAACGGGCTCCTATTTGTAATCTAATCGGTCATGTGTATCGGGCGAAAGCCCAAGTAATCCTGAGCCCGGCCCGTAAAATTACTAAAGGCATGCAAGCCTTTTAGTCTTAACTATAAATACCCCTCTCCAAGGATGGAGAAGGTGTTGGTTCTCATTTGTCTCACACACACTTGTATGAATTAACCATTCCATTTTTCTCTCTCTATTTCTCTCTCTAACTTCTCTCTCAAATTCTTCTTATCATCTTCTTATCTTTATTTCTTGTTAAAATGGTGAAGTGAAAGTGATATTGGGTTACCGACATTTGGTATCAGAGCCACGGGTGGGTTTAGTGGTTTCGTTGTGGTGACTTCGAGCTTATTGTTTCGGTTTTATTGGTTTTGTTTTTTTTTGTCCTTAATTCATACATTCAAAATGTATCAAAACAAATAAATTCCATAAAAACGTTTTTTGTCATTTTACTTTGTTTAAGGTTGTTGGTGTTTTTGGGATCAAATCACTCTCTTGTTGTGTTTCTTTAAAACAAACATATATGTTGGTGTTTCCTTTTAACCATCATCTCAACAACGTTTTTCTCTTGTTCTTATCCCTCTAGTTTACTCATTTTTTTTTGTGTGGCTTATTTGTTCTCCTCGAAATAGCTTATTCTCACGGGTTAACAGCTTGTTTGTTGTGCTTATCTTTAAGCTTATTTTTTTTTCATGGTCCAACGGTTGAAACAACAAGAGGAAACACGATCCACAAGTTTAGCTTCACAAGGACGATTGGAGGTTTTGTTGTTTCGGTAGAAGACAAAGACAAGGACGGTTGTACATCTTGGAGTATTGTGTGAGCCGAACGAGTTCAAACCTTAAGAACCGATCTAGTCATCTTCTTCATGAACCGATCTAGTCATTCTTGTTATGTCAACCGATCTAGTCACCTTACAACTCGAACCGAACTAGTTGATTCTTCATCAACCTAACGAGTTTAACATTCAACAACCGAACTAGTTATTCATCTTAAGGACTCGAACTAGTTGATTCATAGAAGCAACCGAACTAGTTCATTTAGAAGCAACTGATCGAGTTAACCCTTGTGGAACCGATCTTTTAGAATTGTTATTTGTGTTTTAGTTTTAGATTGCCATTAATTGTGAGTTATATTAGCTTATCTTCAATTCTGTATATTAGTTAATAAGCCTAGCTGAGAAACTAGGCTTAGTTTCTTAAGAGCTAGGGATTTTTAGTGTTAAATTAGGTTATAAGTCGGTCAACATAAGCTAGTGTAGATAAATGTTTTCAAAGTTTTAGACTTAAAAATAGGATTTTAAAATCACCTTGCCTTGACAGTTTTGAGATAAAGGGGTGGTTGTGTGGATAACCTAAAACCGGGTCAATAAAAGGGTGTTTGCATGGGTTAAATTATTTGGGTCACTTTGCTTAAGTGTTTTAAGCAATTTTTAAGCTGTGTTTAGAAAAGTTTGTAGTGTGAAAAGGGGTTTCTTAATAGGGGTGGGAAATCGGGGTGCAGCCCCCCCCATTACGGACCCGATTGCGATCTCTGGGTATAAGGTACAGGTTACCAGTGGAGCGGAGGCTGGGCGTTGTGGCGTGCGGCGGGCTCCGCCACCGAGTGGGGGGGGGGCGGTGAGGGCGGGGTGGGGATGCGTGAGTCTAGGCTTCGTGCAATACTTGTTCGTGTACATTGTGTGGCTGCCCTTTGAGTGATCTATGGGTTCGTATTCTTTATCTTTTCTTGTCCTTTGTCGTGCAGAATTTTTTCTGTTCTTCTCCCTACAGTTATCTTAGAAATAAGATTACATAAGGACATAAAGGAAATACAAGTTTTATTCCAACCCTCCCCTAACCATAATATCTAGTCCTTCAAGCATAGATCCACGCCAATAGCAAGGATAATGACCGGCACGAGAATTGCTAGAATAAAGGCCAAATACTGAGATCCTTCTTCGTATGGGAAGTAGGCAAGATAAATGCCGAGTGCTATCGCGGTCGCCATCGCCAAGATCGTGATGATGTGCAACATTTTGAGGATTGGATAAGAGAAAATGTAAGTGAAAGATTAAGTGTTGTATGGAGAAATGGAGGAGAAAATTTTGTATAAAAAGGGAGAAAGTAACCGTTGGGGTTACTGTTCACCGACCGTTGGGGCACTGTTCATAAATAAAAAAATAAAAAAAAAATTATAAAAAAAAAATAATAATAATAATAATTATCTACACCTCTTCATCAACATTATTCCGAAAGAAATATCCGCATCTTTTTCTCTGAACCCGTACTTTCGTCAAGTGTCGCAACTTGAGCCTTGAGGACAAGGCTCATTTAACGGGGAAGGACTGTAACAATCCATATTTTTGATCAATGAACGACGTCATTAAATTTACTAATTATTTATTTTTTTTCTTTCTCGTACGCGTTTACTTATATTTTTAATAGTTAAGTTAAATCGCGTAAGCTATAAATCAACAATTAGCGTAAACGGACACCCAACAAATTAAAGTTTACGTCAAGTAATCATTATATTATTTTTACAAAAGTAATAATCAACTTTTTTTTATATTTTATTTTTATTGGTTGCGTAAAACGTTTACGTTTCGCGATAAAATTTCATTTAGGTATACCCGGAACCACCATAATTAATCTACGCTTCAACAAATGCTTATTTTTATACCCACTACCCAAAGTTTTATTAAAAATTTACCCAAGTTATCATTGTTGGTCAAATGGTACATGAAATAATCTAGCTAGGACATGAATACTTCAAGTATTTATCTTATATGAAAAACTACATCATGTAACTTGTAAATAATGCATGATATTTATGTAAAATATCAAAAACACTTCTAGTACTCCCTCCCCCCCTAAATTTCGTGCATATGAGGTCTAAGGAGACAAGAAGCACACAAATTCAACACTAGAAGACTTGTACTACAACAACTAACCAAGACTTGGACTAGAAATTGTCATCTTGACCAAAGACCCTTGTTTTGCTCCCCTTTGTCCCTTGACCAGCCCTCACCCCCTCCTTGGACTCTCTTGATGATCTTTGACCACCCTAGGATGTATATATTACATGCCTTGCAAGTCATAACACACACACTCTTAAAACACTTATCAAAAACCAAACTCTTTCTCCTTTTGGTCTCTACATACCCACGGCTCAAAAACCTCAATACAAACCATCCATACAAAATTTTATTACAACATTTACATACATACCTACATCATATCTAAGATGTCTTAAGTTGTTTGCAAGGGTTGGTTAAAGGTTTACAAGTATTTAAGCAAGTATTGCAAGATTAGGGTTTTCTTGGAAAAATTAGGGTTTTCAAGTTGTGTAAGCTTGGATTTTTCATCTAAACAAGGGTTTAGATCACATTTTCCACCATCCTACATCTCATTAAGGTCATCTAAAACTCATTATGTCTTTACATTTATCATTTTATGCATATATATGTTCTATGTAGCAAAATCACCATTAGGATACTTTTAAACATGTAAAAGGGATTTTTACTTGTGCTCATTGTTTCATGGACTTTTATTTATGTTATATGGATGCTAATATGATGTTATAATGGAAGTATAAGTGTTGTACCATTATGGTTTATGTATAAAAAGTATATATATAAACTAGTGTTATAAAAAGTTACTTATACATATCATGAGCAAATGAATATGTGAACTTGTGACCTTGTTATCTTGGACAAAATATGGGATAACCATGGACTAGGGACCCTAGGTGTGTGAGACATGTGAAGTTGAGAGTTGTAATGGACTTGTAACAAGATGATTAAACTAAAAAAACCGCCTATAATGAAAAAGAAACTATAAAATACAATTTACGTTAAATACCGGTGTTATAAAACTATTTTTTATAAAAAATTACTATTCATGAACAGAAACTTTAATGATTTTAACTTCATAAATCAATAAACTTTCAAATTACGAGAACATGCTCGAAAGAATCGCTAAAAACGGAACTATAACGAATAAAATACGACGTTTACGGGTTTTACGATAACGAGAACGATAAAAATAAATTAGGGTCTGGTGTGAACAGTAAAAGTTACTGTTCACCAGAAGGTCAAAAGTTCAAAAATGTAAATTTATGATAACTCGTCTTAATACGAAAGCGTGGGCATAAGAAACGTTAAAATCGGGCTTAAAACGCGAAAGTTATGCTAGTTTTACTAAAAAGCATATTGATAAACTTTTAACTTATTAAACACAATATACCAAAACAATTAGAGTGGTGATTGAGCATATAGACCTATATGTGTGTATTAGTTTATCAAAGAACTATATATACTAGGAGTTCAATAATGAGGCCTCTTCGGGGTGGCCGTATCGACGAGTTTTGGATTTACGATTTAAAGTTCCCTAGCTCCTCATACGTTTCACTACATGACCCTCTTAATATGATACCCGAACGATAAGTCTAATGAGCTATACGACCTAAAATAATCAAAGTGTTTAGTACTTATACGACCTATATTGGGTTAGTTTCCTTTCGTATTCCTTCGTGAGTGCATTTTTTTCTATTCGTGAATACTTGTTGGATTACAATTCACTCAGGTGATTTCGTAGTCCCCCTTTTTACTACTACTTGCTTTAATAATACACGGGGAGATTACATGCTTTGATTTCTTTGACACAAGTGTTTTCAAAACTTATTCTATTTCCTGAATACATATTGCCTAAGTTTACCGTATTGGCCATTTAAGTCCCCCTTTTATCATGAACCGTTTAAATTACCTGCTGGTATACGCTAGGTGTTATGGATAGATCTATCTGGACTGACAATCCCACCATTTACCTTGGGTCACAAGTTTGATCAGTGCATTTAACATTTTGAAGAAAACTCGTAGGAAGTTTGGCAGCATCTTATTGAGAAAATTCGTAGGATGTTTTTTTGAGAAACTCTGTATCCGTGTGGGCACAAACCTCGAGTACTGATGTGTTTATTTTCGGTGTCATGAGCTTAGTGCAACTAATAAAATGTGGTTGGAACTATTGAATGTTTTCATAGTCTAGTAACTATTTACTTAAATCTTGTGGTCCACGCTATTTCCTGATAAACCTAAGAATCCAACGTCAACAATTTTGTTGACGTTTTAAGCATGTTTTAATCTCAGTGCTGAGGTATAAGCTTGGATGGGAGCCGTGACGGATATCTATTAGAGGGATTCTGATTTCTTAAATTCAATGAAACTTTTGTCTTATAAAATCTTAATGTCTTTTAAATAAAACTATGGGACCTAACGTGAAAACTCTGATCTTTTGTAATGACATCAAATGAAACTTATTTTTAACGTCCATTTAAGGTCGTTTTCTATATCTTGATTTTTGTACTTTGACGTAGCACCTCATTGTTACCATTCCGCTGCTACCTGATTTTTGGGGTGTTACAGATGGTACCAGAGCCAAGGTTATAGGGAACTGGGTCATTCTCAAAACTAGACTTATAACCACAAAGTTTTAACGGTTTTCCTTTTCTTCATTTTTAAATACAGAATCCTCAACTCTATCCGATATCCACGCGCGCAGTATATCCCTGATCCTTACTTACTTTTCCCGATTATCATTATGCATTATATAAAATCTTATATAAATAATACATGGTTTAAATTCGATCTCTAACGTCTATCTCTTGACATATCAATAGCTATTTCTATCGTTCAATTATATAAATTAATGACCAATCAGATTTTAAACTATGAATTATTTATATCACTTTTTCTATTTCTTTTCTCTCTTATTATCACGTAACATGACTTCGCATACCATTATAAATTCCTAACGAATTTGTGTACTTGCGTGGCTAGAATCATGCCGCCTAGGAGATTTAAGAAAAAATCTGTTAAGAGGATAGTGGAAAAGCATGTGGCCAAAGCTATTGAAGAATATGAAAAGACAAGAGTTGACTCAAACAATACTGGTGGATCTGGATCAGCAAATACTAGAGGAATTGTTGCACCAGATGTGCATGGATGTTCGTATAAGACATTTATGAACGGCAAGCCTCACTCTTTCAGCGGGACTGAAGGCGTAGTCGGACTGAAACGCTGGTATTGAAAAGAAGGGAGCAAGAGGTTTTAGAGATTTCTAAGTGTGCGAAGATGACAAGAAAAGTTTGCTGTGTGCACAGTTTCGAGAGTCGTTCCTCTGACCTGTGTGGAAACGGAAATGTTCAAACTTAGGACTTGCTAATGCTAATCAGATCCTCTGGAGCAACGTAAAGCAATGATGACTACTGAATCTGCACAACAACTAAATCCAAAGATGGAGCAAGAACTTTGGACTCTGACTCTGAAAGGAGATGACATCGAGGCATACAACAATCGCTTTCCACGAACTGGTTTTGATGTGTCCTGAGTTGGTGTCACTAAAAAGAAAAAGATTGAAAAGTACATTCGAGGATTTCCCGTTGGGAATCAAAAGGAAAAGTAACTTCATCAAAGCCTGCGACATATTGCATGTGCCATCAACATGGATCGAGAACTGATTGAACAAGGGGTTCAGGCTAAGGCATTAAGGATCGGTGATAGCAATAAAAGGAAGTGGGAAAACTAGCAAGGGAACAACTATCACCAGCAGCAAAACCAAAGACAAGAAGCTGCTAAGGTTTATGTGGCAGCCCCAGCTAAGGGTAGAGGCTATGCTGGGAACTTACCATGGTGCAATAGGTGCAAGGCACATCATCAGCCAGGTCCGTGCCTCCTAGGTGTAGTAAATGTCCAAGCTTGGTCACACACCAGGAAGGGGAGTGTCGAACTAGATCCTGTAGCAAATACAATTTCGCTACAGAAGTGACATGCTTTGGGTTGTGGAATCAATGGCACTAATAGGAGTGATTGCCCGGAGTTAAAGAACCGAAACTAAGGAAACCAAGTTAAAGGTACTGAAGCACGTGGAATGGTGCATGCCTTAGTAGGAGGAGAAACCAATCATAACTATAACAACATGGAGTGTTAATCAATGCTAGACTTTATCCTATAGAATTGCTCCGCTTAAAATTTCTGTTGTACTTTCGCTTAAATTCCTGTTGTACTTTCGCTTCAGTTTTTGTTGTACTGAATGATTTCAAGTATCTATCAAATTAACATATTATAAAAAAACGTCAATTCTACTTTAACTCTCTATAAATTTTATACAAATCACTACCACATTATTGGAAATCAAAACACAATGTTTTACAAAAATGAGCATCGCCGATCTTAGCCCTCAAAATATACATAGCCTGATCACTATGTAAAAATTCAAGAAGGACCAAGCCATGCAGAGAGTAGTTCTCCTTAAAACACTTTCAAGAAAACAAGTTACTGTTTTATTGAGTCATAGATTCATGAAACACTTTACTTTAGGAGGTGACGACAAGTGGTGCCTTTCATATATATGCTAAAGACATAAAGAAATGATGAAAAAGCATCTCTAACCAAGGTTCTCAAGTCCCACAAGCGAGCCATCGCTTGGAAACTCTCCGATATAAAGGGTGTTAACCCAGAATTTTGTACTCACAAAATTCTAATGGAAGAGGACTACGAACCATCTGTGCAAAGTCAGAGAAGGGTAAACCCAAAAATCCATGACGTTATCAAGAAGGAGGTTGAAAAACTCCTTGACGCTGGATTGATTTACCCCATCTCTGACAGCCCTTGGGTGAGCCCGGTACACTGTGTACCTAAGAAAGGAGGCATAACCGTCATCACAAATGATGAGAATGAACTAATTCCTACTCGATTGGTCACGGGATGGCGAGTATGTATTGATTACAGAAAGCTTAATGAAGCCACCCGAAAGGACCACTTCCCATTGCCCTTCATGGACCAAATGCTCGAAAGACTAGCAGGAAACCAATACTACTGTTTCCTCGATGGCTTCTCGGGTTATTTTCAGATCCCAATTGACCCAAAAGATCAAGAAAAGACAACATTCACATGCCCATACGGAACTTTTGCCTATCGTCGCATGCCTTTTGGGCTATGCAATGCTCCTGGCACATTCCAAAGATGTATGATGGCAATCTTCCACGATATGATTGAAAAAACGATGGAAGTATTTATGGATGACTTTTCGGTCTTCGGGGACTCTTTCTCTACGTGCCTATCCCATTTGGAAAAGATGTTGAAGCGGTGTGAAGACACCAATTTGTCTTTAAACTGGGAGAAGAGCCATTTTATGGTAAAGGAAGGCATTGTTCTCGGACATAAAATTTCTAAGTCGGGACTTGAGGTTGATAGAGCTAAAGTCGAAGTAATAGCTAAACTCCCTCATCCGACTTCTGTCAAAGGTGTCCGTAGTTTCCTTGGGCACGCCGGTTTTTACCGACGATTCATTCAGGACTTCTCAAAAATTGCCCGTCCTATGACTCATTTGCTTGAAAAAGAGACTCCATTTTTCTTCTCTGAAGAGTGTATCGATTCCTTTAATACACTCAAAAGAAAATTGACTGAGGCTCCGATCTTAATTGCTCCCGACTGGGACTTGCCCTTTGAACTGATGTGCGATGCTAGCGACTTCGCAATTGGGGCAGTCCTCGGGCAAAGAAAAAACAAGCATTTTCAACCTATACACTATGCTAGCAAGACTATGAACGAGGCTCAAACTCATTACACTACGACCGAAAAAGAATTACTTGCCGTGGTGTATGCCTTTGAGAAATTCCGTTCATATCTTGTCATGTCCAAAAGCATAGTGTATACTGACCACTCTGCCATCAAGTATCTCTTTGCCAAGAAGGATGCTAAGGCAAGACTCATGCGGTGGATCTTATTGCTCCAAGAATTTGACATTGATGTTCGAGACAAAAAAGGAGCTGAAAATCTTGCTGCAGATCATCTTTCAAGACTGGAAAATCCTCACCAAGATAAGTTCGAGAACAAGGAAATAAATGAAGCATTTCCTCTCGAAACCCTTGGATCTATTGCTCTTAAAGATGATAGTACCCCATGGTTTGCCGATTTTGCAAACTACCATGCGGGGAAATTCGTTATCAAGGGAATGACATCCCAACAAAAAAATAAATTCTTCAAGGATGTCAAGCATTATTTCTGGGATGATCCCTTTCTGTTTAAAAACTGTGCTGATCAGGTGATAAGACGTTGTGTTTCTGGGCAAGAAGCTTTAGACATTCTCAAAGCTTGCCACAGTGGACCTACTGGGGGACACTATGGTGCCAATTACACAGCAAGAAAAATCTTCGATTCAGGATTCTATTGGCCCACCATCTACAAGGATGCCCATGACTTTGTCACCCGTTGTGACATTTGTCAACGTCAAGGAAAAATTACGCAACGTGATGAGATGCCACAAAACTCCATCCAAGTTTGCGAAATCTTTGACATCTGGGGCATTGATTTTATGGGGCCGTTCCCGTCTTCAAGAGGGAACAAGTACATACTCGTGGCTGTTGACTACTTGTCAAAATGGGTTGAAGCAAAAGCGCTCCCCACCAATGATGCCCGAGTTGTTTGCAAATTTTTAAAAACTCTCTTTTCTCGATTTGGTGCCCCCCGAGCTATCATAAGTGATCGCGGAACTCACTTTTGCAATGACCAATTTACAAAGGTCATGCTTAAGTATGGAGTCACTCACCGTCTCTCCACCGCGTATCACCCACAAACAAGTGGGCAAGTTGAGGTGTCAAAGCTGGTTGGTATGTGCTTAAATACACATACCTTTTTCCATTAAAAACGGACTTAAATGACCAAAAACAGACAGAAACTGCCA
>BQNB010208732.1:0-10387 GCA_026074375.1 Tanacetum coccineum
GGACAAATCAACCGGACACGAGAGGCTTCAAAAATTTTGTTGGGAGAATCCTGCAAAAATCACAACTAACAAGCACAAATATCAAGTAATCAAAATTGGGATCAACCTGTTAAAATCATGTGCGATGCAAGTGATTATGCAATAGGTGCGATCCTAGGACAAAGGATTGAGAAGCATTTCCGACCAATTCATTACGCTAGTGCAAGTAAGACTATGACTGAAGCAGAATCAAACTATACAACAACCGAAAAAGAAATGCTTGCAGTTGTTTATGCATTTGAGAAGTTTCGATCATATCTAATCATGAACAAAAGTGTTGTTTACACGGACCACTCCGCTTTGAAATACCTCTTCAACAAGAAAGACGCCAAAGCAAGATTGCTTCGATGGGTCTTACTTCTTCAGGAATTTGATTTTAAAGTTATCGATACCAAGGGAGCTGAAAACTATGCAGCCGATCACCTCTCTCGTCTTGAAAACCCCTACGAGAATATTTTTGATCCAAAAGAGATTAACGAGACTTTTCCTTTAGAGACTTTAAATGTGTTAACTTCTAAAGACCAAAGTACCCCGTGGTTCGCCGACTTTGCTAACTACCACGCGGGGAAATTCATTAAAAAAGGAATGTCGACTCAAGAGAAAAACAAGTTCTTTAAAGATGTAAAACATTACTTCTGGGATGACCCTTTTCTTTTCAAGACTTGTGCGGATCAAATAATCCGAAGGTGTGTAGATGGCAAAGAAGCTCTCGAAATTCTCGAAGCTTGTCACAGTGGACCCACCGGGGGACACTACGGTGCCAACTTTACCGCCAAGAAGGTTTTTGATGCCGGATTCTTTTGGCCTACGATTTATAAGGATGCTTACGAATTGATCAAATCTTGTGATGCATGTCAAAGACAAGGCAAAATCTCTCAACGTGATGAGATGCCTCAAAATGCAATCCAAGTTTGTGAAATTTTCGATGTTTGGGGTATCGATTTTATGGGACCTTTTCCGTCGTCTAGAGGTAACAAATATATTCTAGTAGCCGTCGATTATCTTTCCAAATGGGTTGAAGCCAAGGCGCTCCCCACCAACGATGCTAGAGTAGTTGTTAAGTTCTTAAAATCCCTTTTCTCCCGATTCGGTGCTCCGAGAGCGATCATAAGCGATCGTGGAACCCATTTTTGTAATGACAAATTTGATAAAGTTATGTCTAAATATGGTGTCACACATCGTCTTTCTACCGCTTACCACCCTCAGACTAGTGGTCAAGTTGAAGTCACGAATCGTGGTCTTAAGAGAATTTTAGAGAGGACGGTAGGAGAAAACCGTGCCTCATGGTCAGACAAGTTAGATGATGCATTGTGGGCATTCCGAACCGCTTACAAGACTCCAATTGGATGCACTCCGTACAAGTTAGTTTATGGAAAAGCATGTCACTTACCAGTTGAATTAGAACACAAGGCATATTGGGCTCTTAAGCATGCCAACTTCGATCTCAAGACCGCGGGCGATCATCGAAAGCTTCAACTCAATGAACTTAGCGAGCTTCGTGATCAAGCTTATGAGAATTCGTTAATCTACAAGGAGAAGACAAAGAAACTACACGATTCCAAGATAAAGAACCGAATCTTCAATGTTGGTGATCAAGTCTTGCTTTTCAACTCCCGATTAAAGATTTTCTCCGGAAAGCTTAAGTCCCGATGGTCCGGTCCTTTCACTATTACCGAAGTCTATCCTTATGGCACTGCCAAGTTGTCTCATCCCGATGGTTCTAATTTCAAAGTCAACTGCCACCGTTTGAAGCACTACTATGGAGGGGATACACCACCATTGGTTATCCCGGATCTCCAAACTTTCCCTAAGGATAACTAAATTCAGGGATCGAGTCGAGCTTGTGACTCGGTGACCAAAAACAAGCCACTTCGTGGGAGTTCACCCCATGCTTATCTTTCCTATTTTCTTTCTATTCTTATCTAATGTGTTGTGTTGAGAGAGGCGTGTACTCTTTCCGATTTCTCGATGTTTGTTCTTTGCTTGTTGTGATTTTTACAGGATTAACCCAACAATTTTCTAAAGGACTTGTGTCGTTGTTGTAGTCCCGTTTCACGTCCGTGCTTCTCATACTTTTGTGTGAAATTTAGTTTGGGGGAAATCTAATATCCTTCATCTTTATTATCGTTTATCTTTGCATATTTCATAGTTTTAACGGATTTAGTTTTTCGTAGTGGAACGTCTTTAAACATTGAGGACAGTGTTTTGTTTTGTTTGGGGAGGGGAATATAATCGATTTTTTGATTGTTTCCTGCTTATTGTCTTTGTTCTCACGTACCGTTTCCCCACAAAAATAGCAATATTTTAAAATTTTGAGATCTTATGTTAAAAAAATGAAAAAAAATAATAATAATAAGTGTTAAGACACGAATGTAGGTTTTCCGTTGGTAAGAATAAGAAGTAATTTTTGACCCGATCGTACGTGTAGAGTTCTAGCTTTCTCCCTTAACAATTAATGATGATAGTTTATGCTAGTCTCATGTAGACTTTAAACATGCTAGACTTGAAATCATTAGTAAATGAAGACTTGTGCTAATCTCAAGTAGATTTTAAATATGCCGAGTTGGATTTTATATAGGCTAAGTATTTGCGAATTTCTTTATTAGAGATTTTAAATTGCAAAGAATAAGAGATGATAGTGTTGATTACGAGTTAGGATGCTAAACAAGGTTTATTTGGAAAACTTAAAGGCTTATAAGAATAACTTGTGGTTTTTCTTCCCCGGAGTTCTTAAAATGATTAATTATACGTGTTCTCTTTAATTTTTACAAATTAGAGTTTTACTCTTAAAAGTCTAATCAACATATTTAGAGAAAAAGCTTTATCGATGATGAAGTCAAACATCATTTGTAAATAAGAATTTTAGTTCAAGTTTATACTTTGGTTTTCTAAAATGAAATTTTTCTATTTGCAAAAATAATGTATCTTAAAAAAGAAAAAAAAATTAAAAAAAAATGTAGTTGGTAAATAAAAAGGATGCAAGTTATAAATCCTTAGTGTTAATAATTAATATACAAACTCCATCGCAATAAAGTACATGGGCATTTGTCGGTTCGCTCCCGATGTGACATCGAAAGAAAGGATGGAGGATGTATATTTAGGGTTGGTATCATAATAAGTACACGAGCTCTTGTCGGAGGCGTGGCCGATGTGTCGTCGAAAGAAAAGTGATACCTTCGGAGGCGGGCCGAGGTGTCATTGAATGAAATGTGTACCGATCGTAGCTAATTAATGTAAATAGGAAATAATAATGTGCAAACATAGAAAATAAATAGTAAATGGTTTTATTTTCTAAAACCAAGAATTCTTTTGAAAACTAAGGTTTGCAAAAGTTACAAGGCATTTTCATCGGAAGTTCAGGAGTTTCGATTAGTATTCTCCGTTGGGGTGTCAAAAGCCTTAGCACTACCGATGACGGTGGGATTGCTAGAGAGAAAGTCATTCATGGGACAAGTAAACCAAACGGATTCTTAGCTAAGGAGGTGTTTGATTTGCTTTGAGTTGTGATTCTACTAAGGTTGATTTAACTTATTTGCCCAATAGGCCATGTGTAAAGCTTGTCGGATTTATTTATCTAAATAATGTGATTTAATGGTTTAAATTAAGTTGTGCACTACACTCTTAAATATATGAGTTTATGTCGGGAGAGAGAATTCACATGTTGTAATTATAGTAGTCTTAGCATTTAGCTCGTAATCACTAGTTGATCTTATTTTTAAGTCTTAGCATGGGGAAAAGCGAAAAATCGGGGCATGATGAAGTTATCTTTTAGACACTTAATTGTGCTTTTTGTTCTATGATCCTCAAAGTTACCAATGAGGTAATGAAAACAATACATTATGTCAAATAAGTTGTAGTTAGGTAGTTAATTATCAAGAAAAATCATAAAAGAGAAAAAATATTTGAAAATGGGAAATCGGGTGTTTATAAACTTGTGATCTCTTACTTCTCAACAAAATCTTTGCTACTCTTCAAAGTTTAGTTTGAGAAGTTTCGTGGTTTTTGGTTTATAAGGCATGTGATATTGCGTGAGGACACACAATCGTTTAGTTTGGGGAATTTTGATAAGTGTAGAATACACATATCCATTCGTACCTAAAATAACCCAATTAAACCCAAAACAGACCAAAAACAGCAAAAATATGCTTGTATTTGTGTTTTGTGTGTGCAGGTACGGATAAATCAAAAATCACAAGAAAACCGTCAAAAACGGGCAAGCACGAACACGAGAATCAGAAGAGTACAAAAAGAAGCCAAAGAATCAAAGCCGAAGCCAGAAAAGTCAAGCCTCAGTCAAAATCAGCCAAGAAAAGTCAAAATCAGTCAAAGATGGTCAAAACACAAAAGGACAAATCTCAAAATATTCCACTTTGGTCCTCCAACTTTCAGAAAAGTCCAAAAATAGTCCTTGGACCCAAATGGGCCTCACCCGGATCCTTAAGCCCAAAACCCTAAACCATGTTTCTTTAATATAAACCACAAGGGCCAAACTTGAATATTTCCAAAGTTATTTATAACTAGAAAAAGGAAAAGAGAACACAAGGGCCAAATGTGTAATATCCCAAAGTTATAACAGTTTTTAACTGCCAAAAAATAGGCGCGGAGCCTTTTTACTATTCATCATCACTTACAACTCACTATCCATGGTAAATCAAGGGGCAAATGAGAATTTAAGGGTCCTTTAGTCAATTAAAGAGCTCATAAGTGCAAGGCAAGGGTCAAATCAGTCTTTCCAAGGGATTCTTTAGCTCAAGATCAAGCTCAAGCCACGTCAGCCATGGTGAAATCACAAAGAATAGATGGGTTATTTTTGCTAATCTACATCACATGAACTAGCCACACCAATGTCATTCAAGAATGACTTGCTGCATTCATCAGGCTGAGTGTCCACAATCATTCCAACGGCTCAAGACCATTATCTAATCCATTGAAGAATTGATGGCTGAGATCAAGAGAAGTAGGCAGCAAGGAAAGGGACCTAGAAGGTTCCCCTGCAGCCTATAAAAAGGCTTCACCTCTCACACTTGTGGGGACTAGTTAGTTTTTATACGTAGCCTTAGATTTAGTTTTTAGCTTAATTTTAATTCTAGTTAATTTGTCTAAACTTGATAAATTTCCTTTTAAGTATTGAAATCAAACTTTTATTAATGAAATTCAGTTGTTTTTAATCTCTCAAAATTTCTTTAATTCATAAGCTCTCATTTTTCTATTTGATATTAAGCTAAAGCTCAATAAGCCACTCATAAGCTATCATGAGTTTCTAAGCTCCATGATTGAGCTCAATTTACCTTAATCATCTTTTATAATTAATAGCTGAAAACTTAGTTACTTTTGCACTTTGGGAATTTAGCTAAGGAGGGGGAGTCAAATTGGATGGATCCCCAAGGACTTATACCCTAGCTTATTAATAAGCTAGGGAGCTTGTAGCTGCCAAATTTGGTTACTCTTGTTTAGCTAGAGTAAATTGTAAGTTTCTCTTTGAAAACCTTTATTTCTAGCTTAAGTAAATCTCTTATTGCTTGTAATTGCTAGATCTGCTTATTTGCTTGCTTATTATCTGCTTATTTTTGCTTTTTATCTCTTATATTTGCTTATTAGTTCATTCTCTTAATCTGTTTTTGCTTTTCTTAGTTTAGATCATAGTCTTCCATATATTTGTCTTAAAAACCTTAAAAAACCAAAAATATTAGGAAATTAGTTTAAATCTTAGACTATTGCTTAATCAGTTGTTAATTCATGTTAATTAGGTTTGTTAAAAGCTAAAAATTATCTGGTATTAAGTTTCTAATAGGTGGATTTCATTTTAAAAAGCTTTATCAAATCTGTCAATCTTTATAAGGGGTGTTTGGCACAAGAAAGTTTGACCTCTAAAAGTCAAAATGACTTGTGCAAATTATTTGAGTCAGCTTTAGTATCTCTTAAAAACATTAGGTGAGAAGTTTTTACAAGTTAGATTTTGAAAATAAAAAGTTTAGAGCTTATTTTAATAATGTCAGCACCAGGGTACTTAGGAGTTTGGATTTTATAGCTTAATTTTGAACTTAGCTCTTTGAGCTGTTGTTGGTGTTTGCATTGAGTTTGTAACATTCATAAGGAGTGTTTTAGTGTAGGATTTCTTAGGAACCTGCACTCTTGGTTGGCACTTGTGCAAAGGGCACCATTACTAACAAAACGTTAGTACTGCTGTCACAGTAGTACCTGTCACTTTTAGGATAGTCTTTAGTTAAGTAAAGGTAGGATTTAGGTTCTTAAACTTCAAGTAGGATTAAGTACTAGGTTTTGCTTTATTATTGATTAAGTTTTAATTTACATTTTCATAGCCTTATTTACTTAGGCTTAATTTAGCTGTCATTGTCACAAAAATTTCATAAAAGCCGAAAATACAGTTAGCAATGAATTTAGCTTTTAAATTTTAGATCTTGCTTGAAGTAGTAGGTTTTATTGCTTAAATTAGTTGCTTATAAGTTGTTAGTTAAGTTTACAAATGCTCAATTGCTGTCTTTGCTTTTTGAGCATTTGAGCTTATTTTAAGCTAAATAAGTAAAGAGACAAGGAATTTAAAAGGAAACTTACTTTAAACTTAAGCTAAACAGAAGCTAATACTAAAATAATAGCTACAAGCTCTAGCTTATTCATGTGAATAAGCTAGTATAAGTCCTTGGGAGCTCATCCATTTAAGCTCCCCTTCCAAAAGCTTAACAGTCCAAGGTAATAAGGAATTTTAACTGATTTATGGTTGAAAGTAGTGATTTAAGACAAGTTAAGCTCAAATCATGAGCTTATAGACTCATGAGAGCTATTGTGAGCTTATGTAACAGTAGCTTATGAAAAGAGCTTATGATATAAAATATTATGACAAATTATCAAAAACTAAACTTCATTAATTATAAAATTTAAGTGCATTACAGTAAAAAGGAGATTACAAAAGTTTAGAGGAAATTACATTAAAACAAGCTACAATCTATAAGCTAAAATTTTCTAAAAAGCTCTCTATTTTTTCCTCTCCCCCATGTGAGTGAGAGAAGGGGGCTATTTATAGCCTGCCAAGGATCCTTCTAGCCTTCCCAATCATAGCCGTACATTCTTCTCATCATTTGATCATCAATATAGGTCGTTAGATCCTTTCACACTATCACAAGGATTTCCAGCTTAGGATTCCTTTGATGTGACACTTGTGCTTCTTTTGCAAGCATTTTAGTGTAAAATCTCATTGATGGTGTGTTTCTTTCATCAACCCACGTGTGCTGTCCTTGAGGAAATAGACCAATGAGAGGAGATCTATGACGATTTGACCATGCCATGTTGTACTTATTTACCCTTAATTGCCATTTGCCCTATGCTTTGAGTGAGGGGTGAAACGGGGAAGACAATGAATAGTAATTATTCATTTAGTGCATTTTTTAACTGTGAAGAGGGATAATTCAGTTTAAACTTTGGGAAGTTGGCAAAAGAGGCCCTTGTGGTTGATTATCAATTATGCAAGTGTTAAAAACACTTTCAAAAGTGACATGATCAGTCCTTGTGGTTTTAGAAAAGGGAAATGGGCTTTTATTTTGGGCTTTTGGGCATGGACTTGGGTTTTGGGCTTTTGTAGTTGACCACTGTTTGACTTTCCTTTGACTGTTTGACTGAGGGTTGACTTTTCTTTGGCTTTGCTTCCGGCTTTTGTGCACTCTTCCGTTCTCGTGTCCGTGCTTGCCCGTTTTTGATCGTTTTCTTGTGATTTTTGATATATCCGTACCTGCACACACAAAACACAAATACAAGCATATTTTTGCCATTTTTGGTCTGTTTTGGGTTTAATTGGGTCATTTTAGGTATTAACGGATATGTGTATTTTACACTTATCAAAATTCCCCAAAATATATGACATATTATTTTTGCAAATAGAAAAATTTCATTTTAGAAAACCAAAGTATAAACTTGAACTAAAATTCTTATTTACAAATGATATCGATAAAGCTTTTTCTCTGAATATGTTGATTAGACTTTTAAGAGTAAAACTCTAATTTGTAAAAATTAAAGAGAACACGTATAATTAATCATTTTAAGAACTCCGGGGAAGAAAAACCACAAGTTATTCTTATAAGCCTTTAAGCTTTCCAAATAGACTTTGTTTAGCATCTTAATTCGTAATCAACACTATCATCTCTTATTCTTTGCAATTTAAAATCTCTAATAAAGAAATTCGCAAATACTTAGCCTATATAAAATCCAACTCGGCATATTTAAAGTCTACATGAGACTAGCACAAACTATCATCATTAATTGTTAAGGGAGAAAGCTAGAACTCTACACGTACGATCGGGTCAAAAATTACTTCTTATTCTTACCAACGGAAAACCTACATTCATATCTTAACACTTTTTTTTACTTTTTTTTAACTTCTAACATTTTTATATTTTTTCATTTTTTATCCTACAAATAAGAACTTAAAAATTTAAAATTTTTGCTATTTTTGTGGGAAAACGGGTACGTGAGAACAAAACAATAAGCAGGTAATATCAAATCGATAGATTCCCTTCCCCAAACTAAAACGAAACATTGTCCTCAATGTTTAAAGTCGGGTCTCTACGAAAATCTAAGCCGTTTATGAATTATGCAAAGATAAACGTGAATCGATAAGATGAAAGGATATCGGATCTCCCCAAACTAATTTCACACAAAGGATGAGAAGCTCGAGTGAAACGGGATATAATACCGGACACGAGAGACTTCAGAAATTGTTGGATCAATCCTGCAAAAATCACAACAAACAAGCAACAAACATCGAGAAATCGGAAAGAGTACAAGCCTCTCTCAACACAACACATTATATAAAAAATAGAGAGAAAATAGAAAAAGGATAAGCATGGGGTGAACTCCCACGAAGCGGCTTGTTTTTGGTCACCGAGTCGCAAGCTCGACTCGATCCCTGAATTTAGTTGTCCTTAGGGAAAGTTTGGAGATCCGGGATAACCAATGGTGGTGTATCATCATAGTAATAGTGCTTCAAACGATGACAATTGACTTTGAAATTCGAACCATCGGCATGAGACAACTTGGCAGTGCCATAAGGATAAACTTCGGTGATTGTGAAAGGTCCGGACCATCGGGATTTGAGCTTTCCGGAGAAAATCTTTAATCGGGAGTTGAAAAGCAAGACTTGATCACCAACATTGAAGATTCGGTTCTTTATCTTGGAATCGTGAAGTTTCTTTGTCTTCTCCTTGTAGATTAGCGAATTCTCATAAGCTTGATCACGAAGCTCGCTAAGTTCATTGAGTTGAAGCTTTCGATGATCACCCGCGGTCTTGAGATCGAAGTTGGCATGCTTAAGAGCCCAATATGCCTTGTGTTCTAGTTTGACGGGTAAGTGACACGCTTTTCCATAGACTAACTTGTACGGAGTGCATCCAATTGGAGTCTTGTAAGCGGTCCTAAAAGCCCATAATGCATCATCTAACTTGTCTGACCATGAGGCACGGTTTTCTCCGACCGTCCTCTCTAAGATTCTTTTGAGACCACGATTCGTGACTTCAACTTGACCACTCGTTTGAGGGTGGTAAGCGGTAGAAAGACGATGGGTGACACCATATTTTGACATGACTTTATCAAATTTGTCATTACAGAAATGGGTCCCACGATCGCTTATGATAGCTCTAGGTGCACCAAATCGGGAGAAAAGGGATTTTAAAAACTTGACAACTACTCTAGCATCGTTGGTGGGGAGCGCCTTGGCTTCAACCCATTTGGAAAGATAATCGACGGCTACTAGAATATATTTGTTTCCTCTCGATGACGAAAAAGGTCCCATAAAATCAATACCCCATACATCGAAAATTTCACAAACTTGGATAGCATTTTGAGGCATCTCATATCAATGTAAAATTTTGCCTTGTCTTCGACATGCATCACAAGATTTGATCAATTCGTAAGCATCCTTATAAATCGTAAGCCAAAAGAAACCGGCACCAAATACTTTCCGAGCGGTGATATTGGCACTATGATGGCCCCCGGTAGGTCCTTCATGACAAGCTTTGTGGATTTTAAGAGCTTCTTGGGCAAATACACATCTACGGATGATTTGATCCGCACATGTACAAAAGAGATAGGGATCATCCCAAAAGTAATGCTTTACATCCTTGAAAAACTTCCTCTTTTGTTGAGTTGACATTTTTTTGATGAGAAAATTCCTCGCGTGGTAATTTGCTATATCAGCAAATCACGGGGTACTTTGATTATCATGAGAAGTCACCGTATTCAATGTTTCAAGAGGAAAGGTTTCATTAATCTCCTTAGGATCAAAAACATTCTCATATGGGTTTTCAAGACGAGAGAGGTGATCGGCTGCATAGTTTTCAGCTCC
>BQNB010208733.1:0-10387 GCA_026074375.1 Tanacetum coccineum
TTTTTTATTTTGTGATTATCAAAACATAAAGATGTGAAAAATATTAGTAATGTTTTTAGGCATTATATTTTATCAACATGCATTAAATGCGTTTAATTTATAAAGAGGTTCAAGAATTTGGACCTCTTCATTCCACATAGACATGAAATAAGTGTCCACTATGGTTGAAATGAAACATAAACCTTTTCATGTTTATAAACATTTTCATAAACCCACCATAGTGGATGCCCTTAGGTTTGATTTTGATTTAATTAGGGTTATTGATTTGATTAATTAATTATGGTGTTTTGGATGTTTTGTAGGAGAAATGTGAAGATTTCCTGGTCAGCTAATAAGAGGAAATAAGCTGATAAGCCGTTTTGCGTGTTTGACAAATTCTTATTATAGAGGTAAAGAATCGCACCTTAATCATCTTATTATAAACTTTTCATTGACGTGTGTTATGTGTCTCTTTTCACCTTTTAAGCCACAATAAGCTCTTAGAGGTGTTTGGGTTAGGTTATTTTAGGGCTTAGTTTTGGTTTTTTACTTTAGGCGATATTATACATGTTATTTTAGTTAAGTTAAAATTGTAATCACGATTACTACTATTTTAGTTAATTCAAAAGTAGCTTATTTGAAGGCTTATTGGCTTATCTTTATTGACACTTTAATTGCGGCTTTTTAGAGAGGCTAACAGCCAAATAGGGATATGGTTGCTATCCCAAGCTGGAAGTTAAACGGGACGGTTGAGATAGTGACCTCAGGTCAAAAACAAGGTGGAATGATCCTCATTGTACCATAAGGCAGACACGCTGTAAGACTTGGTAATGATGGTCAGATTAGTCAAGGGGTAAAGTTAGAAAAAGGCGAGATTTATTCAATCACATTTAGTGCTTCTCGCATGTGTGCACAGCTAGAGTCGTTGAATGTGTTTGTACCTCCAGCTTCGAAGACTATTGAACTGCAAACGCTGTATAGTGTTCAAGGATGGGATACGTATGCTTCGGCATTTCAAGCTGACCAAGATGATGCCAGTGTTGTTTTTACGAATCCTGGTATGAAAAATGACCCCACGTGTGGGCCCATTATTGATGACATTGTGATTAAGAAGCTTTTCGTGCCAACGAAATCAAAAGGTTCGATTTATTTCCAATAGTTGTTGAAATGGCCAGGGTGGTATTGCCACTTTCGATCCGTTTGTCTAAACTAAATTTTCATTTTTTCAAAAAGTTAATATGTTTAAATATGAATGGGTTTGAGTTAACTAAGGTTATTCATGTGTTTGATTTCATTGTTACAGATAATGCCGTATTAAATGGTGATTTCGAAGAAGGCCCATGGAAGTTTAGAAATGCTTCTTTAGGAGTCTTGCTCCCAACCAACCTTGACGAAGAAACTTCATCACTTTCGGGTTGGATAGATGAGTTTAACCGAGCTATTAGTTACATCGACTCATACCACTTCTAAGTCCCTGGTGGCAAACGTGCCTTAGTTAGAACTACTTTTGAGTAAAGTAGGCATAATCTCACAAATGGTATCAACCAAACCAAACAAGCCTTACACAATGTCATTTTCACTAGGCCATGCTAGAGACATGTGCAAGCAACCATTAGCTGTTATGGCCTTTGCGGGTGAGCAAGCTGAAAACGTACATTACACACCAAATGGAAATTCAACGTTCTAAACAGCTAATGTTAATTTCACTGCTAAGGCTGAGAAGACACGAGTGGCATTCTATAGTGTGTATTACAACACTAGAAGTGACGATATGAGCTCTTTATGTGGGCCTATTGTCGATGACATCATGGTTGTTGTCTCCGCAGGTTATATAGGCTTAGGGTTGTCTGTTTCGCGAGTTGGGTTTATGGTTTTGGTTTTGTTCTTTATGGTTTCGTTTTCCGTTGATATTTTGCACTAAAAAAACTATGATCATTAATAAGTATAATTGTATAAATGAAAAAAAAATTTGGAAATGATGTCTATTTAAATTTCTTAAAATATTTTTTTTTTCTTGAAGTTTGGATTACAGTAGTGTTCAGGTTTTCATAATTACACATTATCATTGCTATTAGTCATTGGGCAACTTTTAGGACTTTAATATGACACAGCCAAGAACTCATCATGAAATATTATTCCTGATTACAAATTATCCACTTTTATTCTTTAGGTGGCACTGAGGAAAGCCGAGTAGAGCCGATCAAAGAAGAAGAAGAAAAGGCGGCGGAAGTAGTTGCCACCACTGAAACTAAGGTATGGTCAAGTTTTTAGCTTTACGAGGTGTTTGGCTATAGCTGCCGCAACACTCTTCTTAAAGGCCAAGTGGTTAAGGCCATTTTGTATGGGGCCGACAACTTATAAAATAGGCTGTCGCCGAATATTTATACATGGGTCAATATGAGTATGGTTTATTGCTAACGGGTCTAATGGTGGCATCTACCTACTATTATAAGATTCAAATCTAAAAATCCATGCTCCAAATCTAATACACTCATAATCACGAGAGGCAACAATATATTAGAAATCATACGCTAACCAAGCATGATTTCTGATAGAGAAAGAATTGTTGATGAATTACACGGGATTACGTGTACAATATTGGCCAACTTGGCACAAACAATTTGTTCATAAGATTAGCTAATTTTATATATCCTGTGGTGCATATATATTTGAAAAATCTATTTCTATTAAAGCAAACATGGTACAACTAGAAGTAGTCCACTAAAACTCGAATGTCAATATCCTATTTATGCCAATTTAGTAGGCCATTGGGGCCTCAATTTTCAATCATCTTTATAACTATTCCTTTTAGATTGGTGATAGTTGTTTTCAAGGGTGTTTGGGTATTTAAGCTTCACTAATTTAACAACTTAATTGTTGCATCATTCATTTTTCTTAAAGTTGGTTACCATTTTTTATCTTAAAGCCAACTGTTTGCTTAATTCAGCTTATTTGAAGTAGGAATAAGGATACTGTTCGAATGCTTAAAAGTATAATCCAAATGTAACCTTTGCCATTTTAGTGTTCTGAATATTTCATTTGAGTCCTTTGACTATTTGACTTTTGTCAGTTTGCTTAGATATTATACCGTGTTGACGGTGGTGATTTTGTTGAGAATTGTGGTAATTTGTGGTTTATTGTGATTAATAATCCCTTTTGAAAGGTATTATTGTGTTATTTATATTCCGAGTGGTTTGACCCGTGAATTTTAAGAAATGCCGAAAAACGAGTCCTGACACGTCCGTTAATGTCCAAATGAGTTTTGAAGGGTTTAAAGTGAAAACATGTCAAGTAAATACTCTAAGTTATTGGAAAAGTATTTTTATAGTGAATAAAAATGCTAAGTAACTTTGGGGAGTATTTTACAGTTGAGTTTTGCGAGCTGTTAAGTGATCCCGACACGAAAAGAAAGACCCGAGACCCCCTTGGATACTATAGCCGGTCATGGGATGCTTATGGGGACAAAGAGGCTTAATTTTAGCTAACATGTCCCAAGGATATACACATATATGCTTTCCACTAGAACTTTTTCCCATAATCCTTATCATTTCAAAAACCAAAAACACACACATCCTCTCTTGAGTGTGTGTGTGCGTCTGACCTAAGCCACCAACAAAAACACATAAATTTTCCAACTTTGATCAAGAACGTATTATTCCGGGTTGATACAAGTATACGGGTATTCTTTTAAACAACATTTGGGTTGTTCGGTTCGTGTCGAAATCTACATTTTTGAAGATTTTCTTGTAAGTTTTCAAATTTAAATTTCGTTTGTCCTTTTAGGTTTATTTTGATGCATAGATGTTAGTTGTATAAGTTGATCATTGCGAAAATTAATTTTTGGAAACAAAACGGATATATAAAGGGGTGTTTGGTTCGTCATAGATATGTAGCTTCATAAAAAGAATCTCAGCTATGTAGAGATGAAGCAAAACGAAAAGAATTTCCAAACTAAATTTTAATACATGGAAAGAAAAATAGATGAGTGGTCGAAATCTCAAAACGTATCTTCAGAACAAACCGATAGGACTGACCCACCTCCTCCTTAAGCTCACACCAAGCAAATGAATGTCGTATTCACCGGGAGTGGAAAGTCCGATGATTCTCCAAAAATTCAAAAAGATCCAACACATCCTATCATCGTTAACAATAAACCGAAAAAGATAAACCTATTAAGACATCAAAAAAGGTCCATCATGTGGTAAAAACAAATGAATATACATTCCGTGAGTACATACCAAAAATACCATACCCTCAAGCTTTTAAAGTGGATCATTCCCACTTGAACCATATCGTGAAGGAATCTTAAATCAAGTAAAGAATAACAATAATAATATAGTAGTAATAGTTAATAATAATAATAATAAACCTATAAAAAAACTAAAATATATCAAACGAAAATTTTGCAGTTTTTAAGTGTGTCTCGCACAAGGCCCGTGCGTTTCGTACATGACTACTGTATCCAAAAAGAAATTTAATGAACTTTGTGGGTGTGTTCGCCGGAAACCCTCACGAGATTATAACTCGTCCACTCGGGACACCGAGGGTTTTAATATGCAACCGTGCTGCCTACAAAAGTACGCTTTTGTATTTTACGGTTTTTGTTGTTTTGTTTATTTTGCAAAATAATAAAACAGGTGGAGCTTGGATTGGTGGTAGTCTTACACGTGAGGATTGGTATACTATATGTGGTTGAATTCACATGCTTGGCGTTCTGTTTTGCGCCGTATCTTTCAGAATTCATCCGAACACTTATGAGCCCCGGGAAGTCTCGTTTCTCTTATATTTATTTTTCCCGCTGGTCCTACTCTTTTAAGTTATTTTCTAATTATGCATATGGCTTAACTTAAGTGTGGAGGGAAAATAAATTTGAAAAATTAGATTCATTATTAAAAGTATAAACTTTTGTTCACCCTCGGTAATCTAAAAATTTATTTATAAAATCCTTTGCCACTTAGGTTAATATATTAGAATAAAACGTAGTAAAAAAATAATAAAAAATAAATAAAGTTTTTGAATTCAGAGATGTGTCCCGATTGATAGAGCAGATCCGACTCGGATCGATGACATTACTTGCATATTTATACCAATCACCCAAAAAATGTAAGGTTTAGATCTTAAGGAATTCAGGTATCCATCTTTGATACCTAAGATAATTTTTGCATTTAGTTTTCTCGAGTTAAGGTTTGAATGCAATTGCAAGTGTCTCATCCGTCATTACGGCGGTGTATTTGTAGTTTGTCGCCTTTTCTGGAGCATTGATATCAGTTTAAAAATTGTATGAGTGTGCCGATGATTTATTGATTCTAAAACTCGTGCTTGAAATCATTGCGAGACCGCAGTGAGATCACGTTCGCGTGATAAAGGTATTTTTAAGTGACAAAAAGGCAACTTTGTATTTAAACCAAATTAGCACATCCATTTAACATATTATATATTCTTTTAGCTAATTACACTGATTAACTAACCACCCATATATAAAACCCTTTTGTAGCACTCATTTTTAGTGCTAGATACCCCTAGTTCAACCCGCTGAGCCATTCTATTCATTTTTCTCATCCAGAAAATATAAAGAAAAAAATACAAAAATATATAACCTTTAACCTAGCATTACTCCTTGTCGAAAGTCTCTATGGTTGGTTGCTAGTTGCTCGGTATGATAGGTTGATTTTTTCTCATAGTTTGCTCGCGCTTTGTTATGAAGGTTGTACCATTCCAACGAAGATGAAGAGTGCACGCTTAGTGTTTCGTATTTTTTGTGGTGTACGCTTATATTAAGTGTGGGGGAATTGTTAGTTGTTCGAATGAGAAGGGTGAATTCACCAAACAAAACAAAAAAAGAGGAAAAAAAGTGATGAATAAGAATTGGATAGTTGCTGGCACTTGCGACGTATTGATATATTATGATATGTGCCGGATATATTGATGAGAGGTTTGATTACCTCACGGGTTTGTGAATTCTCGTAACTAGCAACATATTTAGTTTTTAACAATAACAAAATATAATTCACTTAACCGAAAAGCCCCGATAACTACAAACACATAAAACAAATCACCGACAACATGCACCTGATATGTAATATATATATATATATATATATATATATATATATATTTTTTATATATATATATATATTATTATATTTTTATACAAACACACACTTGTGGTTAGCCCGGTTCGATGGGCGGGCATGGGCATGACTTGCAATGATTGTTACATTTTTTTGTTTTACTAAATATTGGTTTTTAAAAATTGTATATTATACAAAGATTTTTTTAAGCATAGTAGCTATGTTTGCCAATTTGTTTGTGTTTATGTAAATTCTTAGTATTTTTATAGTTTTTGAAGTATCTGTGTATAGAATTTGTTTACTGTTTATTCGTAATAGTAGATGACAAACATTAAAGAATTCGTTTTATACCAGACTTTTTCCTCAATATGATTATAATGATACCCTTAAGTCACATTCAAAGACCACAAATTCGCATGTATATTTATTTGCTATGCAGATACATATCAATTTTGAGCGTTCACTAAATTTCTAAAAATTGGGATTCCTTTAATTCTTGAAAATTTTACTTTTCTAAAATTGGATACCTTTTGAGCGTTTCTTCGCTATATTTCTAAAATTGGGATTCCATAATTATGATAATAGATTCACTGTTCTTCACTAATTTTTGATGAATGATTTAGGCACACATTTGTTTTTTTAATAACCACTACAAAAAATAATTTTTTTCAATGCTTTGCTTTTCTTGCAACCAATTGTCTTGTCGTTTTTCTCGCGGTATCTTCATCTTTGCTAACCTATTTAAACTCATTAACATATACCTCTCACTACAATCTTACTCCTTTTAAAGATACTAAATAACATGTAATTAATGCCAGTGTTTTGAATTAGTGCGAATTCCATTTGTGTATGACCACCATCTTTGCGCTCGAAATACGGTATCTGGTGTCCAAGATGAGATAATTTGACGATAACATGTAAATGCAGAATAATAAAGTTATTTTACACAAGAAAATTGGTTGATATATATTTTATCACAATAAATGAATTAAAAAGCCTAGCTTCATGAAAAATACTTTAGAAATGATGTTTCTTCTTATTGGTCTTCCTTTTGTTTTCTTTTTTCTTTTCGCCTCCTCTTTTCAATTTCAATCCCTTCATTGACAAAGCATTGGAGACGGTCTGTCCCCGAGTCTCTTTGTCAGCTTTACCACATTTGACATGCCCTTCCTTGCAGCTGCCCTATGCTCTGGCCTCTAGCTAAAACACAAACCTATGTAGAGATGTTTTGATGCAATGCCTATATTTAAACTTTATCATGGTTAAGGTCATTCGACTATCTTATATTTGATTATAAGTTTATTTCGTATTTGTGATTGTAGCCTTTTAAGTACGTGGCAAGTGCAAACAAGCTTTTTCTAATGAGATTTTCCTGTTATTTCCCAATTTCTTTGATAGTAATCTGTTTGGTGTGATAGCCATGTTGGAGAAAATGAAAGAGTTTAGTGATATTAAAGGACTCTTGTTTCAAGTTTGTCTTGTTCATATTTGGATATGTCAGGGACACTTGCTAGTTTATGCCTTTTATCAAGGTGTGTTAATCAAAACTGGGCAAAAAAAATATTGGAATAATGATAAAGTTCATGTTATTACTGGGATCGAGGTTGGTCATTATTTCAATTACCTAAACATTTTCTGAATTTTTTTCTGTTAGTTAAATGAAATTGTTTTTATCCTTTTTGCAGGGCCTGGAATTGATATATTCATGATCTATATAATAAAACTTTATACTGTACAGTTGACAATATATTGTCACTTGAAAAACATCGCAATACTTGTAGAACATGTGCCAAGAACTGCTTTACCTTTAGTACATAAAGAACAAATCTTTCAAGATCAAGACAACGAAGGAGAAAATGTGCTCCTACTACAACCATTACTGGACGTCCTTCACTGTCTACTCCTCATCGGTACCTGAAATATAAGCCAACACATAAGGGCTAGTATAGAGGTGGCAAAAACGGTTGGATGTTATATTAGCACGTGCCTGATAATAGTGGTTGTTTGCTCCTCCCCGGGTGAGGTTTTGTGAGCCTTGGAAAATAATATTTATAAAAAATCAACATTTATCTAAAACTCAAAAAAGCTACTTACAAAATGTTCATTTCAACATTTATCAGAAAGATTAAGATAATTTGCTTTGGCGAGGTATCTACAATGGAGCGAGTATTCTTCAGCCGAAAGAGTCGCACCCCCAAGATCACCAAACCCTAGCAAATTTAGCAAAGTTGAATCCGTTTTGTGCTCGGGCAGTCTTTTCCCATTGTTCTTGGCGTCGCTGATCAGGATCTTTAATTATGGATGTTAGAAAGTGACTTAAACTTTTGGGTTGGTTTCGTAAATTTGGTTTTTGGGTAGATATTAGTTTTTGATTTGTTTCCTAATTTGTGTTGGTTTAGAATTTGGTAGTTTTTGGGTCATTGGTTGCCTATAAATAGAGGTCAATGTCATTAGTTTTCTTTGTACCTTTTGGAATTAGGGTTTGGTACATTTGAATTTGTCTTGGTAATTTGATTTGGTATTTGAATAAAGCTTCCACTTTGTTTGTTCGCTTTTGATTACCAACAAGTGGTATCAGAGCTAGGTTCGTTTAGTCACGAAGGAAAAAAAAGAAAAAGTTTAATTTTGTCTCGTTTTAGATTTTGTTTTAGAGGATCGATCTTTGAATTTGGTTTGAAGATTTGTTCGTAGATTCTGTTTTGGGGGTTTGAATTTTTGTCGCTATTCAGTTCTTTGTTTTGTTCCACCGTTTCTTGGATTATTGGTATTGGGCTATTAGTTCATATTGGTATTGGTTTTGCTATAGTTGGGCCTTTTTCTAAATTGGGCTAGTTGAACAAATTTGAAATTTGTAATGAGATACTGGTTCGACAAGTTATTAGTATGAGTTGGACTTTAAGATTTGTTTGATTGTTTTTGGAATAATCGGTTACGGTGGACTCATTAGATGTTTCGGCTCGTTTGTTTGGTATCTGAATTTGGTATTTGAATTTGGACCGTAATTCTTATTATATAAGTGGGTCATTAGTATTATTATCCGTGTCATATTGGGGCGTCTGAATCATTAGAGCCCGTTTCTCAAGTTTATTTATTAGCTTGAGTTTGTTTGATACGGATAATAAGTTTGAAGTTAGACCGTAATACTTATTAAATAAGTGGGTCATTGGAATTTGAAGATCGATTTTGGTGTTTGAAGACTTGGTAATAATCGGGTCGTTTGGAATTTGTTCGATCATTCAAAATTTGTTAGTTTGGAAAATTTTAGATCTTCGTTTGTCGGGCTTTTAAAGTTGGTTGCTCGAATTTGATTTTCTTTGATGAAGATCGTTTGAGCCGATTTGTTCGTTTGGTTGACCATGTTCGAATTTGTTGGTCAACGTTTGATTGTTCGTTTTGAAGTCATCGGCATTTTCTTTGGATCGATTTTGTTTCTGATTGCTTTTGGAAATCGGTCGTTCATTTTGAATCTGGCTAGCATCTCTAGCGTTTGGAATTTGGAATTTTTGAATTTGGTTTAGAACATTTGAAGGAGTTCAAGTCACGGTGGAGATTGTTAGAAAGTGACTTAAACTTTTGGGTTGGTTTCGTAAATTTGGTTTTTGGATAGATATTAGTTTTTGATTTGTTTCCTAATTTGTGTTGGTTTAGAATTTGGTAGTTTTTGGGTCATTGGTTGCCTATAAATAGAGGTCAATGTCATTAGTTTTCTTTATACTTTTTGGAATTAGGGTTTGGTACCTTTGAATTTGTCTTTGTAATTTGGTTTGGTATTTGAATAAAGCTTTCGCTTTGTTTGTTCGCTTTTGATTACCAACAATGGACATGAAAGCAGGATCCAAATATGTCTCCAAATATGAAGAGTTCCTATCATCAGAATAACTATAGATATTGTTGGTATTCGGGTCTTGATAATCAATGATTGCTTGGATAATTCTTGAATTGTGTATAATTCATTTTCCTAATACAATATTTCGACCTTATTCGATGCCGTTGGTTACACGAAATTCGTATTGGAAACACACTCTAATTCTAGGCACAAGAAAGAGAGCAAAGATTGAATAATTTGTTGTGTTTGTTATTGATATGAATGTGTTCATATGAAAGACCAAATTGTGTTTATACATATATAAACTTAACGGGGAACACACACAAAAAATTCTCTCTCTACCCCCAATTCAAAAACCCTAATTGATGAACATCTTCTAACAAAGATGACTTTCAAACTCCATAAATTAACAATCTAAATTCCTTATTCCCTTTTGTTTGAATCCTGTTATAACCCCTGAAATTGGGATTAATCATTGATTGATTAATCTCATATCGAGCGTGTTAGGTGG
>BQNB010208734.1:0-10387 GCA_026074375.1 Tanacetum coccineum
TTTTTACAAAAACATACCTTCTAACACGTCCAACCGAAAACACCGGCCGCCAAACATCCCGCAGCGAAACGCGGGTGACGTAACTTGTTTGATATATATGTATTGAACTAATTAGTTGTAGAATTAATTGCGAAATAGTCAATTTCGAACTGAGAATCATATATTATCAGGTACATAAATAATGGAGTAACTAAACAACACACATACCACAATTTTTTTAAACATCGTTCATTTTGGAGTAGTCATAACTCTTTATAAAAACTCTATTTGCGGAAAAAATCCATGTGATCTAAAAAAAATTCTGAAACCCTTTGGGCTCGCCTTTGAAAATACAACTCGTAAGACTAGATGTAATTGTGACCACAACAGGACCACGAATATCATCACCGCTGCGTCAGCTTTCCCTCTCTACAAAAGATTCATGACCAACTTATGCAATAAGGAGACCGCAAACACCACTAAAACATCACTGCGGCCGGCTTATGGTTATTTTTGGTTGACGACGCGTCGGTCTAGAAAGAATATAAGGGGGCGACGCGTTGCACAAGGGGGTCGGCTGATGGTTATACTGACCCATCACGGGAGGCGGATGGTATGGGATCATTTTCACTTCAAACCGTCCAAACTCTAGATTAAATCATTACAAAAGTAGCATCACTCATCTTCGGACAATTAGTTAGGAAAAAAAAACCATACAGTAGTTTAGAAAAAGATGAAAATGATGTCGTAAGATGGTGCATCATGAATAATGTACTTTATTTTTTTATTTTATGCTTTATTAGAACAACAAGAAGACCCCCCCACCAGTCCAAAATCTCCATGACCGAGGGAGAGATAAATAAATTGCCACGTGCCCAGTGGGGCCCGCTAATTAATCACTGACGTCATTGCCAACTACTGAAATAATAACTTGTAGTTACTCAACTTTTTTAACTCAATAATTTCCATAAAAGCATTAAAAAGTGTAATGTTACGAAAGAAAACAAAGTGTAATATATTATTCAGTTCTAAATAGGTAACGTGCCCGGTGCCTATAAGAAATTCAATTATAAAATATTATGCTTTTGTTTTAACTTTTTAAAACAACTTCAAATTTTAAAGACTGAAAAAAATATAAAATAATAAACAAGTTTTTAAAAAAATTTAGTTTAGTCACTTGATCTAACATTATTTTGATTGTAAAACTACTTAAAGTTTCAATAATATTTTGCAATTATTGTTAGGAATTATTGTTAGGAATTTACAAAGTGTATATAGTACAAGCATCAAAAGATTACAATAACATAATTGAGGGGCATTGACAATACTTTAAAATAGAAATTTTTGGTGCGACTTTTGTAAATATTCGATAATCATTTCAAATTTTCAAGAATGAAATCTTGAATCTTTTTAATCTGATTGATGTTTTTGATGAATTTTACAGGCATATATATATGGGCAAATCGCATAAAAAGGTACCCATCTTAGGCTCAATGTCAATTAAAGGTACTCATCTTTTTTTTTCTCAATTTAAGGTATCGATCTTTGTTTTTGTTGCAACGTTAGGCAATTAACAGGTTTTTCGGCTACATTTCTAACGATCGTTATTTTATTATTGCATCGTTAGTCCTTTATATGATTTTGTTAAAAAATATATATTTTCTAGTTTTCCCTTTTTTCCATTTCTCAACCAGATTTAAAAGACTTAAAGGGTACATCGATCTTTAGTATTATTGAATCTAAATGCATAAAAAAACAAATTGGAAAAAGCTAAAGCCGAAATTAAAAATACCTAAACATGTTAGATACACAACCACCTCAGCATAAACAGTTAGAATACGAAAGCATTTTTTCATATTTTTTTTTTTTATCTATTTCTTTGTTTGAATCCACTTAATAATGTTATTTTTTTATTTATTTTATTTTTAATTATTATTTTTTTTTTATTTTATTTTCATATCATTATTTTAACATTTTTCGGCTACATTACTATAAACGATCGATCTTGTTATGTTTAATTTACTTTTAGCATCATGTTTAGTCCTATTAAAAAATGATTTTGTAAAAAATATACTATTATTTCTTTTCGTCTAATTTTCTCTTACCTTTTCTAAGATCTGACCCAAACCTCTCGACCCCTCAGACCCTCTAGCACCAGCATACTAGACCCAATCTACACCTAAGAATCCAAAATCACAAATAATATCATAACCAAACGAATGATCACCGTTCTTCGGCATCAAACTGAATAAACGACGACTTCTTTATATCGAACATTATCAACGACTTTGACAATGCAATAACTCTCTTTGCTTTACGGGTCCTAAAGATATTATATTTTGAACACAAAATTCAAAATGCAAAAAATGATTTGTATATGTGCCAATTATTATATTAAAAAATCGAAAGCGATAATAGAAACGAAAATAAAAGAAAACTAGGTGGGGGACGTTTCCGGATAGTAAACATAACATATGACACCATAAAAAATACTAAATAATTATTATTTATTCAGAACTAATCCCTCTAACAAGAAACATACCTTACAAAAAAATACAAAAAGAATAAAAAAAACATTAGTTATATACGAATAAAACCTGAATCTCAACATTTCAACACTAAGGACAATTAAAATTGCATGTACCAAAAAAATCAGCCCTTATATATAAAATTAACGTCGGAAATTAATACTCTATCAAGAAATAGTTCAGAACATGTCACCACCCCCCATCCATATCCAATCCCGCATTGAATATAGCCTTAATACTAAAAATAGGGAATCAATAACCTACCCCAAACTGCGAAGTTTGATTAAACCAAACCACCCTGCTTTTTCAACGATATACCAAAACATACCTGGATCTTAACCCCATCGACTTACAATGCACCTCAACTCCGCTATAACAACCTTCCATAACCAAGGACACTTAACATTTCATATCCAAAACATGAAGTCTAACAACAAAATCCCATAGGAACAAGCCCACAATGATATACCAACACAAAACAACCCAAAATCAACCGGCCGACACCACCCCACCAAATGAAAATCACTCAAAACAGCACACTTTCTAAAAACCAACAGCCAATCACCTACCTAACCCAATTCAACCCCCCGATAAATACTACAAAACCGCCATAAGCCTGATAGCACCCACATCCAAACTCAACACTAATCAAAATCAATATGGACAAACCCATACTACACCTCGTTCCTCAAAATGCCGCCCAACGACCACTTCTCCCACCCCCCTCTCAGAAATACCCAGCCCGCCCAACAATCCATGACCATCAACACCCTCCCAAGCTACCGCAAAACCCCCTAACCAACCCTTTCTACACCCTCACTCTCTCCCTAACCCTCTGGACTATTTAACGCACTAAGGCCATCGCTTCATCCACCGGCCCAATTCTGACACGTTCTCATCACCCACAACACCTTATCTAATTTCACACTTCCAACTGCAACCATGAAATACATATATCATCAATAACCGAACATTTCCTCACATAGACCCACAAAATCACCTCAACACTACAATCTGCCACTCGAACTCCACCACAGAGCCTCCCGTTGCTACTTCAACTATTACTACACGCGCAAAACATTTGCGATCAATCCAGGCCATACCACGAAAACCTAACCAAACCTACCCAAATCGAAATTCAACAATAACCAAACCACCGCCACACATCCGAATCGACCTAACTTCACCCACAACCAATCTACAAAACTACAATCACTAAAAACACCCCTGAGACCCATCCAACAAAACCATGTTCCTGCCCCAGCACAAATTACACCAACCACAAGCCTCTTACATAACAACCGGCGTTAACCTGCTGTATAAGATGAAAACGTAACCAAAATAGCGAGGTCCATCCTCCGACATAATGAGCAATGAACAGAGTTAGGTTATCCAAGATAAAAGAATGTGGGTGGCAAAATAATTTCAAGAAGTTAATTACAGGATAATCTAAATCCGAATATTAAAATGTACAAACTCTATAAAAAATTGTTTTATTCTATACTGTTTTCAAGTTATTTTTAGACGCTTTATTGTCCTAAATATACTACATGGGGGTGTCGATTCAGGGTTTATTGAGGAGTATTAGGGGAAGGGGGTGAGGGACGGGGGGGTGAGTGGCGGTGGGTGGGAGGGGTGATTGTTTCGGGGGGGGAGGTCTTGGGGTAGTTGGTATTTTGGGAGGGCTGGGTGAAACAAAATGAAATTTTGAGATATTGGGTGGTTGTATGATTAATATTTTTAAAAGGAGTTTTTTTTGTTGTTTATATTTTTTTTTTTGATATGTAGAAAAAAAAAGATTACGCGGGGTGCGCTCTTCCCGTTTGAGTACAGAATGATTATTAGACGTAGCTGCAATGTACTTTAAGAATCCGATTATTCTTGATCTTTAGTTTTAGGCCACAAGTAATATTGAGGAAGACCGGTAAGTAAGAAGCGCCCTCTCGGAAAGACGCATTTGTAAATCGAAAAACTTGTATATTGACAACACCTCAACCAATACATTCGTTAAAAGCTTAGTATAACTCTGCATCCAATCTCAAAATGCTTCTTGGAAAAAGCATTTTCATCAACTGTTTCAGTTAACCATCAGTTTATTTGTGTCGAAAATTAAATGGTATACCTTTCAAATACTAGAAATTTTATAATTTACACTTAATTGAGTGCATTATATGTGCCTTTTCTTGTCGGTACATTATATAACCTTAAACATCATCAAGATCTATGATCATGCAAACACTACCAAACTTATACCGTTTATTAACGAAACTTCTGCAAACTGCTGTACCCATAAATCCGGGTAGACCGTTACACCAATTGCTCTTACAATGCTCATCCACTTACATGCTATTCATGCTAAACTAAGGCTACATCCAAATATGCATACTGCTTACTCTAGCTACGTTATGCATCTCCACTAACTATTGTTCTCGTAAACGATCACAATCTAACACGTAAGTTAAGCGCTAACCTCTAACGCAACATTTATCCTCTACCATCATAATACTTGTCATCTATCTAAACACAGCTAGATCATAGACTACAATCCTATTTCTAGACATCCAATATCATCATAAATTTCAATATAATGAGGATAAATGTCGTGTTGTATCTTAATTTGTTTGAGAGATCAATGTTTGGTGATACGTAGCAGTAAGCAGTAAGCAATAGCAGTAGCAGTAGCAGTAGCAGTAAGTATGAGCAGTTAGTAAGAGCAGTAAGCAGTAGCTGTTTGTTTAAAAAAGATGTTTGGTAACGTAGCTGTAAGATATAATTATAAGGTATAAAATTACGAAAAAATGACATATAACCCAATTAAAGAAATTATAAATTTTATATTTGAGGGTATAAATGTAATTTTATAACAAACTGCTATGAACAGTTCTGAAATGCTTTTCCAAGAAGCATTTGAGATTGGAGCGGTTAAACAATATTCAAATGCTTGTTGAGGTGTTGTCAAACAAGTTTTTCATCTAAAATGCTTACCGCTTGTCGCTCCTAACCGCTCCAAAATACTTGTTCCTAAACACAGCATAAGAATAACCGGTTATCATAGTAAGAGCACACGGTACAGTGCTTTTTTTTCCGCGTTTTGGGTGAAAACGCCACACGAAAACGCCACAACCATAACAGAAGTGGCGTTTTTGTGTCTGGCGCCTACATCCCCAGCCCAAATGGTCCCGAAAAACGCGACTTGAAAACGCGAGACACTCTACCGTGTCTCGCGTTTTCAAGTCTCAATTTTTCGTGTTTATATATATTTTTTATTTATTTTTTCTTTTTAAAAAAAAAAATAGCCGTTGGAAAACGGTAGGGTAAAAAAAGAGCCGTTTTTTTTCGCGGTTTGCGAAATTCAAAAAAGAAACGAAGACTTGAAGATACTTACTTTCGACACTATCAGGATGAATCCGGAGGACACGGCGAAGATCGAAGCTTTGAAAAACAAAGCCCGGGCTACATATTTTAATTTCTAAAATGTTGTCGTATTTTATTTTTTGTTTTTTTATTTAAGTTTACGTTTTTTATATTTAAGTTTATGTAATGGTTTTTTTAATTAATAAAATTTAAATTTGAATTTTATAAGTTTTTTATTTATATAAATGAATAAAAAAATTGTAAAAAAGTGGGGTCTCCATAACACCAAAAATTATAATGTTAACTAGGGACAGTGTTTCTCGTGTTATGAGGTGTTTTGGTATTATGAGAAAAAATAATGATGTGTCACAACTTTTCACACGACGGCTCAAGACCATACCTCGTGCTCTAATAAAAGTTACTTTCAAGGATGAGAATCCTTTCAAATTACCTATAACTTGATTGGTCATGTTAGATACAGTAATTGTTAACCATCAAATTAAATTGATGGTCATAATTAAAAGACATTTTTTGGTAGACAAGTATTACCTATAACAAGTTCATCCCACCACCATGGAAACAACAATATAAGATTCACTATTTGGTCCAATAGAGATTGACAATAGTTGAATATTGCTTTCCAAGATTTGTTGATTATTCGTCTTAGAAAAAAAATGTAAGAGGAGATTGTGAATTAGTAGGATTATGGACTAAATTGGTGGGAATAAATTAAAAAGTAAAGTAAAAAAGGAACCATGAATTGCATTGACGTAAACTGAAAAATTCTGCACCAGTTTATCCATTGATGTGATGAAACGAACTTGTTACAGTGGATTGTTAGGTGTAACCATGTAAGTACTTACTAAGAGGAATGAACAAGATTACATGAACACAAATATAATGAAAATAGATGACAATAAAAATGCTTAAAGAGGGAATGAAGAGTGCAATAATAGGAGGAACTACATGTTTAATGAAGAGATAAAATTTAACTGATACAGTAATTTTTAATTATGACCATCAATTTAATATAATAGCTAATAAATTGTCTAATATGATCAATTAGATGTCTTTAAAGTTTGGTCAAATTGCATGTTTCGTCCTAAATGTTACGAAAGTGCAAGGATCGTCCATGTGGGAAACCTTTAGTGCAAGTATCGTCCCTGCAGGGACGATACTTGCACCAAAGGTTTCCCCACAGGGACGATACTTGCACCAAATGTTTCCCACATAGACGATCCTTGCACTTTCTTAACGTTTGGGACGAAACATGCAATTTGGCCAAACTTTAAGGACGATTTATGCAGTTTACTCGATCAATTAATAGTTAACTTGAGAGTTGACAGGATCACTTTAATTTTAATTATTATTGTGGGTATTGGTTAAACTTATGGTAACTAATAAAAGTAAGTGTTAACCTAATACTTAATCGTTTGGACATTTTTGGTATTCAAATGACTATGATAAATGGGAGATGATTTACACACTCTAAAAAGTGATTGACACACTTAAAATGTGTGTGTCATGACTATTATACCCTTAATATTTGCACACTCACTAAATGATGTAAGGGTATAAATGTCAAAACAACACACATTTTAAGTGTGTCAATCACTTTTTGAAGTGTACAAATCATCTCCCATGATAAATTAGTGGGATTTTTTTCCAGATAACGCCTCCATTTTTTGCATGTGTATATTTAGCATGTAGCTAATTTGAGTCGGCAAATACATGATATACTTTTATCATTTCAAAAAGGAAAAAGATCAAACATGAGAGGTAAAATTATGCATGTTAATGATTGTACATTGTTATTATTAATGATAATGTACAATCATTACATGCATAACTTTACCTCTCATATTCAAATGAACATGAGATTATCCTCATCCTTTAAAAAAGAATTTGGTACTTGTATTTGGTTAAATAAATGGATAAAAAGCTTTTGGTTGCAACTTATTATACTAATGGTATTGGAAAAGATAATGTGTATGTTTGGCAAAATTAGTTGTATGCTGTAAGCTGTAAACTATAAGCTGTAAGTTGTTAACTGCAAAGCTGTTAATATGAGTTATACGCTGTATCTTTTTTTTAATAAAAGTGTTTGGTAATTTAGCTGTTGACTGTAATTATAAGATGTAAAATGACTTAAAAGGGCATATTTAAATATAATATAATATGGTTGGAGGGTATATAAGTAATTTACAGATTTAACAGCTCCTAACAATTTTAAAAGATTCATCAATCAGCTTTTTGTTTATGAGCTATTTGTTTAAAATAAAAGCTTTAAGTTGTGGCATCCAAACAGAGCTACTTATTTTAGAAGAGATTATTTTTGTAACAAAAAGCTTACAACTCTAAAAAAACTTAAAAAAAACTCTTGCCAAACAAGCTCGGTATGTATACATGTTGTTTTAACGAGGAAAGAAATATTAGAATCAACTTGGCAGTTTAAATGCTTCCCCTTATCATGTGTCATAATTAAGCTTTTTTCCTTGATTTGTGTTAAAGAAATTAACATGAAGTTACTTTGTTTGGAATGTTTTGAAGAGTTAAATGCTTAAAGATACTCATTTATTTATGCACTATATATATATATGGCTGTAAAATTCATCAAAAACATCAATCAGATTAAAAAGATTCAAGATTTCGTTCTTGAAAATTTGAAATGATTATTGAATCTTTACAAGAGTCGCACCAAAAATTTCTATTTTAAAGTATTGTCAATGACTCAATCATGTTATTGTAATCTTTTGATGCGTTTACCATATACACTTTGTATTAACCTTTGTAAATTCCTAACAATAATTGCAAAATATTATTGAAACTTTAAGTAGTTTTACAATCAAAATAATGTTAGATCAAGTGACTAAACTAAATTTTGTTAAAAACTTGTTTATTATTTTATATTTTTTTCAGTCTTTAAAATTTGAAGTTGTTTTAAAAAGTTAAAACAAAAGCATAATATTTTATAATTGAATTTCTTATAGGCACCGGGCACGTTACCTATTTAGAACTGAATAATATTTGTTTTCTTTCGTAACATTACACTTTTTAATGCTTTTATGGAAATTATTGAGTTAAAAGTGGGTTAAAAAAGTTGAGTAACTACAAGTGTTATTATTTCAGTAGTTGGCAATGACGTCAGTGATTAATTAGCGGGCCCCACTGGGCACGTGGCAATTTATTTATCTCCTCCCTGGGTCATGGAGATTTTGGACTGGTGGGGGGGTCTTCTTGTTGTTCTAATAAAGCATAAAAAAAAAAAAAGTACATTATTCATGATGCACCATCTTACGACATCATTTTCATCTTTTTCTAAACTACTGTATGGTTTTTTTTCCTAACTAATTGTCCGAAGATGAGTGATGCTACTTTTGTAATGATTTAATCTAGAGTTTGGACGGTTTGAAGTGAAAATGATCCCATACCATCCGCCTAACTTTTTTTTTTTTTTTTTTTAATTTTTAAAACAACACTTTATTAAAAAACTAGCAAAAAGCTAGAAGAATTACAAAGTTTAAAGATGAGGATTTTTTAGCCAATCAACCCAACTAAACGACACATTGCATCTAAACCGACTCCAATAAAAAAAATACGACACAACATCATCAAAAATAACCGCCTTAGAAGGAGAAACCACACCAAAGACACACTTATTACGATAAGCCCAAATTAGTCACCATAACCCAAAACGCACCCCTTCTAACAACCTTTTATGCTTGATAGGAATCCGAAGATTTACAATCCAAAAAACCCATTCATCGAACGTATGCACTTCCATGAAATCCACCTCCCACCAACGGCAAATCTTGCGAAAATTATCTTTCAGAATAGACGGAATATCTATACCTCTCCGTGATATATTAAGACGGGTAGGCAAACAATCCATTCTCACATTCCACGCATGAATGTTAACCTTGATATACCATCCGCCTAACTTATAAGACTACCCGTGATGGGACAGTATAACCATCGGCCGACCCCTTGTGCAACGCGTCGCCCCCTTATATTCTTTCTCGACCGACGCGTCGTCAACCAAAAATAATCATAAGCCGTCCGCAGTGATGTTTTAGTGGTGTTTGCGGTCTCCTTATTGCATAAGTTGGTCATGAATCTTTTGTAGAGAGGGAAAGCTGACGTAGCGGTGATGATATTCATGGTCCTGTTGTGGTCACAATTACATCTAGCCTTACGAATTGTATTTTCAAGGGCGAGCCCAAAGGGTTTCAGATTTTTTTTTTAGATCAGATGGATTTTTTCCGCAAATAGAGTTTTTATAAAAAATTATGACTACTCCAAAATGAACGATGTTTAAAAAAATTGTGGTATGCGTGTTGTTTAGTTACTCCATTTACCTGATAATATATGATTCTCAGTTCGAAATTGACTATTTCGTAATTCTACAACTAATTAGTTCAATACAATAAATATATTATTTTCTTATAACGCCACGTAAGCATCCATAAACCGCCGCCACCACCACCACCATGTCCGATCCATCTTCTTCAATGATTCTTTGATCC
>BQNB010208735.1:0-10387 GCA_026074375.1 Tanacetum coccineum
TAAGCAAGAACTCAAGAACAGTTTAAGGAAATATAAAAGACAAATTTTTGCATAAGACTTAAATTTCATTAAAACAAGATTTGATTACAAAGCTTAAAGTTTAAATTGACAGAATTAAAAGATTAAAAATAAAAACATTAAAATTACACTACTCTACTCCTACTTTATTTTATGTTTTCTTTTCTTTATATAAGCTCTTCCATTTGTGCTAGTTGTGTTACTTTGCTGAGGAGAACCCAAAACATATCCTGGCCATCTATTTTGCCTTGGAGCTCAAGCTCAAATCTCAACCCTTCATTCACTTGTCTTCATTCTTGACCAATGAAAGACTGTGGGATTACTACAGTGTACACAAGACCATGTGGGGGGTGGGGTAAGGCTATTTTTATCAGGGGGTGAGGTGTTTTTGTCGAGTTGTTGCAGAGGGTGAAAGAGATGGGTGTACAGTAGTGAGGTTAGGGTTTATGGCGGGAAAAGGATATAAAAAGGACAGGGGTGAATGTTTGGGGAATGGGCAGGACAAGCCCCTCAAAGTGTTTATGATGTTTACATGTTAAGTCCTTGTACATTGCACTTTTGGTCCCTAGTGTTATGTTTGGGTTTGCATAGTTAGTCCTCAAGGACTAACAATATTGGTCCTTGAAGGACTAACGGTGTAAGGGGCTAAATGGTTAAGGGGTTAAAATGGGTATTGGGTTTATGGTATAAGGTTGGGCCAGTAATGAATTTGGGTCGTGGTTTTTTTTAGTAAATGGTAATGGGCCCGTTTGGTTTTATAAAAGAGGATTGGGCTTTATTTGAGACTTTGGGCTTTTAGGGTTTTTATAAATGGGTAGTGGACTGACCCGGCCTATTAACTAGGTGTGGGTGGGCCTACTTAGTCTTCAAAGTATTTTTAGGTTTGATTTTTCATGCCCTTTCAAATGCCGTATCCCGGGGTTGACTTTGACTTTGTCTTGACTTCATTAACTGTACAAACGTTGTCGAGTCGATCCGGAAATATACGTTTTAGCTCTATTTTCAATCCTTTTGTACCTTCGGCCTCGGTTTTTCGCGCTCTTTCTAATTCCGTGCTCGGTTTTGTCCGGTTTGGCTTTGTTTTTGTCCTTTAGTGAATATCCGGTACCTGCACAGTATAAACACAAAAACAAGCATATTTATGGCATTTTATGTGCGTTTTTGGTCGTATAGGGTCGTTTTATTAGGTAAAAGGTATGTGTAATTACACACATACCAACTGGTTTCCAAATTCATGGCATCTCAAGACGCTAGACTATCCAAGTTTGAAGCCGATTTCAAACAACAGCAAAGCGAGATGACCAACAAAATCGACACTGTGCTGAAGGCTATCACTAATCGAATAGCGGGCACACTACCTAGTGATACGCTTAAGAACCCAAAACTGGGGACCCATCCAGTTTCGTCTGCTCGTTCTTACCCAATCATCGATCCTCAATGTTCATCTCACCCATCCACCTCAATCAATGCTATCAAGGCGCATTCCAATGATGCAGTCACCGAACCACAACAACCGGAGGAACCCGAACCAACCTTTGAAGACGAATTTAAGGATTTGCATCTTAACCTACCGGATCTCGAAGTCCTATCCCACGCCCTAACCTATAACGCTATATTAGATAAATATGTTGAGAGTCTAGAACTAGGCAAAAACGGATCAGCATTTGTTGAAGGTGAAACACCCGTAAAGATGGGAGACCCCGGGCTATTCACCCTACCTTGTAGATTAGGGGACTCGGAACCTTTCGACACTCTAGCCGATCTAGGGTCATGCGTAAACATAATCCCGCTTTACCTCTTCAAAAAGCTTAACATACGATTATTAGAAGAGACTAAACATATCTTTGGATTGGCTGACAGAACTAAATCCTACCCCGTCAGGATCGTTAAAGACGTAGAAATCCACATAGGAAAACTAAAACTATTAAATGACTTCTACGTACTCGATATGAAAAAGGACCCCGAGACCCCTTTACTTATAGGAAGAGGATTCCTAACTACCGCCAACGCAGTTATAGATTATAGGATGGCTAAAATAGCGCTAGGAGAAGGAATCACTAGGTCGGTATTCGATGTAAAAGGAGTAGACTTAGGTGAGGAAGAAGCACCTTATTGGACCATACTTGGAAAAAAGGAATTCTATAAACCCCAACCCAGCACAGATGGAATAGGCGCAAAACCCCCTTACTATGCTAGGAAAGACTTCATAGACTGCCATTTGCCTAGAGAATGGGAAATTTCTAGAGATGCCGAGCTCAATCCTTTTAAGGATACCTTAGTGTTTAGGAGAATGGTAGAGTTTCTAGGAGCCATACCCATTAACTTTAAGTGTAACATGTGGGAGTCGGAGGACCTAATTGAAAAACTAATTGACTGGAGCAAACTACCTAAAAACGGGGATGGGGCATGGCATGCCAAAATCATATTGATCGACCTCGATGGAGAAGAATTCACCAAAACTCTTCAATCAATTCCCACCACTAGGAAGCTTTCTGAAAGAGAAAGTCCAAGAGAAATCATCAATTTGGACTACTTCTACGACGCGTAACGTGTGACTTCGAGTCTAGCTACAAGACTCATTAATAAATAAAAGCGCTTCTTGGGAGGCAACTCAATTTACTTTTTCCGCATATTAGGAGTGTCATGTGTGTTTTATTCTTCATAGTTTATTTTATTATGTTTGAATTATCTTGTAATCATGCTTTGTATTGTCTTTGATCTCGTCTTAATTTCAATCAAAGGTATTTTGCAAACAATAAGTATAGGGAAATTTATCCGGCATTTGAGCCAAATTCAAACATGTTAAATGAATTGTTTAGATTAATTCGCGTCAGTTTCGAGTCATATGATTGAATTGTTAAATCTCAAGTTTTATACAACAATTTATACAGGAACTAACTTATGGAATCAAGTGCAGAAAATTTTTCATTAAAAACCAAAATTTCATTTTCACAGACTGTGGAGACGGCGTCACGATTAACACGCGACGCCGTTACCACGACGCTGTGACGGGGTCACACCAACCCTGACGGCGTCAAACGCCCAGGTCCAGAAAACTTAAAAGTTTTTAATTATTTTTGAAAATAAAACTTGTGCAACATTTAATATATGTATTCTTCTGTATAAACTTGCAAAAACCTGATAAGTCCAACAATTCTTTCATCCTATCTATCGAGTCGAACCCTAAATTCATATTGTATATTGGTAAATCGCACATTTTATGCTTGGTATAGTTTTCTCTGTCTTTAATTACAGGTTATATTTGATGAGAAGAAGCTTGGAAGTTCTTAGGAAGTTTCATTGGATGATTCTTGGAGGACGATCTAACCAGTTATCGCATGTTTCTTCTCCGCTATTGAGTAAACCAGGTGAGTACTAGTTTCTTTTACTTGTTTTTTTCCCTTTATCTGTTTTAACGGGTACTTCCAGAGAACATTGCGGACAATGTTCAAAATAAGTGTAGGGGGAAATAAGCCTTAGAAACTATTTCTTCATTTGTCATTTGCTTTGTTCTTAAAAAGATGGGTAATATATCAAAACATAGCATAAAAGGGTGATTTTTACCAAAATTTACAAATTTTTACGACACATACCAACGAAAACTGAGTATTATTAGCGTCCCATGGATAGTAATTTGCATGACTAGCACAACAACCCTTAAAATTCCACCCCAAAATGTGAGGTTCGCCCCTAGATCTTTAGGAATTCGGGTACCTATCATCGGTAACCCAAGATGATTTTATCTTTACCCGGTTTGAGTTAAGGAGTGAGCAGTCATATGTGTCTATTCCGTCGTTACGGATGTGTACGTGTGGTCTTCGTCGCCTTTTTTGGAATGTCTGGTGTTAGTAAAATTCATATGAGTGTATCGGTAGTGTATTAAATTCTAGAACTTGTTTTAGTGATACATTCTGAGACCGCATATGTAACACCCCCAAATTGGGTCGCAGCGGAATAAGGGTCCGGGGCGTGTTACTTCATAGATCAATAACACAAGATACATTTGCCAAAAGCACTCATTTTTAGTGCAGGATACCCCTAGTACAACCCTCCGAGCCTATCATTTTTCACGGTTCTCGTAATTTTCTGGTGGATTCCAATTATCAATTGAAAGCATTGTCACCCTTTAAACCAATCGTTACACCTAAAAAGCGTTAGCCTACCTTGTATGTACTCACTTTTAGTACATTATTATTTTTAACCCAAGTTAATTATTAAGTACATGGTTGCTAAGTCCTTATCCTTGTAACTACAGTTTTAGGACGATTGGGATTCATGGTAGTATTTATTTCACGAAAGAATGGGGAAGAAAAGTTAAGTCAATACCCCTATATGTTTGTCAAATGATCAACATCTTATTTTGATCCACCTCAATATGGGTCATTAGTTAGATTGTAAATATCGAGCATGTAAAAGCTCAAGTTTAGGGGTACGTATAATAAACCTCCATGTATGTACTATGATATTCAAAAAAAAGAGAAAAGAAAAAGAAAAGAGAGTTGATGTAGAGTTGTGTAAAGTTTTGATAGACTTCGTTCGATCTTGGCTTCGCAACCAACCAAAGTGTATTCTGAAAATATTAGCTAACCCTTCTACTATCCAAATTCCCCAAAAAGATCACCACCCAAATGTATCCCCATCCTTCCGTTTTCCTTTATATTGTTATCTTACACCTACACCCCACAAAACAACCCTTTATAAAAGACATCTTAGATAGTAATGAACACTACTTGTGCCTAGCGGTGGCGGTTATCCTTTACCAAGCCTATGGTAATTTATAATGCTATGACAGGTAAATGATGTTTGATTTTTTCCGTTTCCACCTATATGTTATAATTTATTATACAAATCGAGTGAAAGAGACAATCCCCAAACACTTATGCTTGAGTGCTATATATACTTTCCGTGATTTTAATTACGAGGTCTAGAAGGTTGTATTGTAGAATATGTTTAAAGAGTAGGTAAAATGAACCCTCATATTGTTATTCTCTAGGTAGAAAAGTCCATTTGCTTAAGGATAAGCAAATCCCAAGTGTAGGGGTATTTTATGAGGTGTTATTTTATACACTTTTTGGAGTCATTTAACCCCTAATCATTGCATTTAGGCCCAAAAATATACATAATCGTTCCTTTTTAGTATTTCTCATTTGGAAGGCATTTGGAAGAATTACATGTGACATGGGCTCATTTGGAGAAGAAACGGACAAGACTACGGACCTACACAAACATTGATTAAGAATTTCTCTACAGTGGCTGGAGACGGCGTCACAGATACAACGTGACGCCGTCACAACAAAGATCAAGACGGCGTCATGAGATTTCTACGACGGCGTCAGAGCATACGACCCAGCTCATTATCTAGAATATTCTCTTTCATGACGGCGTCACGATTAAAAAGTGACCTGATCATAAGCGTTTTTCCTATAATATACAAACCCAATTTAGGGTTTTAGGGGTTAACTTTAGAAAAAAAAAAGGGTACGAACCCTAGTCATTTAGCATTTTAGGGACGGATTTTAGGCCTAAAACCCTATATACTTCCCCTCCAACACATGTTTTAATCAATTTAAGTTTAATTAATCAATCAATATGTCTATTGAGTTGGTTGATCTATCTAGGCTCTTGCTTATCTTTATAAGCTTGGCTAAACCTACTATTATGTTATATTTATGAATTGTATGAAACCTAAATGTCGAAATCTATTAGTGTTGCTTTAATGTGAGGGATATTCATTTAGGCTTAAGAACCAGCTTTGTCTGTATCGTTGTGAATAATGTCAAAGAAACGATTGTTAGAAAGATACCATACGAGTAACAGTCTTTCATACTACCCTAGCCCCCTAATATGGTAGATTCCACATTTAAATCTTCTGCAGGGCACTTAGTAGTACTCCTAGGGGCCCATGTATAGTCCTTACATACTACCTTCATACATATGCGTTGCTACTAGTGAATACTAAGTAGACGCGGGTTTCGTGTAATATCGTTCATGACTTAGGAAAATAGTTACACAGATAATACACAAGGTGACAAGGCAACAACACTAAAAGCAATCTAATGATAAACATGATATAAATAAACATATCGTTATTATATTGTAATCACCAATAGTTTTAGATTAATATTCAGTATAATACTAAAACCAAACCTCCTCTAATTATATGATTTAACTTGCATCCATAAATACAAAAATACAAAAAGAATCTTCCCTCTACCTTTAGAATTATGTAGAACCAGATCAGCCTTCCCAACCTATTCCTCGAGTAAACGATAACAACCCCCGTGTCTTGCCTATACTACTACTACAACGATTAGGTGCTCTGCCTAGGGAGTTGTAAAACTTCTTATAGAAGTCCTACGATGACCGCATCAAACGCCGACTCTTGGCTTCAACAGTCTTTTCAAGTTAATTACATACTTCTTATTGATGTCTTTTACCAAGAGGACACAATTCATATTGGATAAACCTTTTTAGTTAATATGAGTAGGTATTTAGTTATTTCTTGACGACTATTTTAATGTAGGGCGACATACATCGAGGATTATAATTCCTAGTAAATATTAGCTTCTTACCATACTAGCTAGAGAAAAACATTAGTCATATTTTTATTGTTGTACCATGCACACAAAAAAGATTTCTTCCACTTTGTGCACGACACAACATCAAGCATATAATATCAAATAAGTGAGCATTTAAAGAGTCAGAGTTTAAGATCCCAGATGTAACACCCCCAAATTGTCACAGCGGAAAAAGGGTCCGGGGCATGTTACTCAAATCCATAACACAAATATATATAACGACCAAAAATTCGTTTTAAAACTATACATTGGATATTAACAATATTTATACAAATAGCCCAAAGCTATTAAACTGTTCCTTATTATTATTACAAGAATACTGGTACACAACACATGATTTTCCCAAAACCATAATAAAACCATATCTTTAGCATGACATCCTAGAACAAAATCCCAATGTCCTTAACACCTATGCTTTACTGATCCCCTGAAAAACATTGCTTTAAATCGTCAACAATAATGTTGGTGAATTCATAGGTTTGATAAATCATAATATGCAGGACCGCAAAGACTTTCCCCGTGATAATTGCAACACATGCAGACATCACAAAACCAGATTACATTTTCCTAAGCTTATGACACTGAAGCTCGACAATCTTTCTTGCAATAATATATATTGCAATTTCTGCCCGATAAGCTGTTTAACCCGAAACATCCCCAACTTGACATGCTATACGGTCGTCTATCTCGTTGATTTAGCTATCACCCAACGAAGAGGTCGGTTCCCAAAATAGATCATATCAGAACAATACGCCTCACCTAATGTAATGAACAACTACATCTATGCAATTGACAGTTCACGATAATGGGACTCAACCTTTGGGTATACGCTACGTACAAACATGTAATCATATAAAATATCCACTTGCGTCCACACTTTATAAAACATAAAAAGCATGGTTTCCACCCTACTAGTTATAAATCATTTGAATCGAAAAATGTGGGGCTAACGAACTCACCTTGAGTTTCGATAATCCAAATAGCACAGATAACGGCGTCACCCGCAAATCGGTAATGCAACCTAATTAATTTAAGTTCGGATATACCAGTACTATCGATTAACTAACATCCCATAACAAGGTTCCTATGTAGTTACATCATACTAATCGTTTCGAGCTATTATAATTAAGAGTCATGTAGTGTACGTATGAGGAGCTAGGACTCTTTAAATCGTACACTAGCAACTCGTTCCGAACGCCACCCGAAGAGTCCTCATTTGAAACTCCCTAGTAATATAGTACTTTGATAACCACATATAATTCTAATATAGTTCAATGACCAACTAACTATTTTGTAAAAATTGAGTTAATAAGTAAAAACGTTTAAAATTACCTTGTAGTAAATATATCAACTTTGGCGTTTTAAGCCCATTTTATGATGTTTCTTATGCCCACAGCTTTTCGTTTTAGGATGGTTATCATAATTTGACATTTTCATATTTTTGACCCTCTGATGAACAGTACTTTTACTGTTCATACCAGTTATAAATTCATTTTTATAGCTTAAATTAACGTAATACTCGTAAATGTCATATTTTATTCGTTATAGCTCCATTTTTAGCGATTCTTTCGAGCACGTTCTTGTTATTGAAAGTTTTATCAATTTATGAGGTTTACAAAAATATAACTTTCTGTCATGAATAGTGTTTTACTGTTCATAGTTTATAAAATTATTTTTATAAACTTTTAATTACCTAAAACCCGCGAAATTCATAACTTATTCGTTGTTATAAATAGAAAAAAACATGATTCCTTTACATTTTTGAAATCCTAAAAATAAGTTTATTTGTTAAAACAAACAACCTTGCTGTTTGTTAAGGTTTTTATAAAATTATTTATAAAATCCGTTTAATTAACGTATAACTTGTTTTTAACGTAACTTTTTTGTTATTTATCCGTTTGACAAGTTTCTTACCTTTTCGGAATCGTCGTGAGTCGTACTATTTTATAAAAACATAAAGTAATATGTCATATATACGAATTTTGACATAATTAGATTGAGTTTGTAGTTCATTCTTAGCCTTTGTTTCATCCTTTAACCATTTTTGTAATCCACTCAAAAGTCTTATATTTTAATATATTGATATACATCACATATTTTGTGTCCATAGTTCCATATGTTGTTCCTTTTATTTCAACCTTTAAAAGTCCATCATAAAACTTATTAAAATCATATACTTACATACCAACAATAAATCCCATAACAACTTTTATAAACCATAACATATTAAGTGATCTTTTAAAACCCTAATTTTGCATTAATACTTTTTAAGCTTAATTAAGTTTGTAAAATACTTATGTATCCATTTATAACTTCATACTACCATCCATACAACATGTATATAAGTTCATAAAACTATATTTATAAGAAAAGTCCAAGTTTACAAGTTAAACATGTCCTAATGGTGATTTTACTACATAAACATCACATATACATATAATCACATAAATGAAAAGTTAAGGGCTTAAGATAACCTTAATGAGATGATGTAGGATGATGACAAGTAAGTGCTAAACCCTTGTTTAGACTTTAAAATCAAAGCTTGCACAATGAAAACCCTAGCTTTCCAAGATAAAACCCTAGCTTCACTTTTCTTGATTAATACTTGTAAATGGTTAGCCAATGGTTGGAAACATCTTAGAATATCTTAGATATGATGTGTATATGTGTGTATAGGTTGTATAAAATTTTGTATGGATTTGATTAAATGAGGGTTTTGAGCCGTGGGATGAGGGAGCACAAAAGGAAGAGTTTTTGATTTTCTAGTTAAGTGTAAAGTGTCATATCTATGTGTTTACTTCTTACATACTTGCTTATATATGGAAGACTAGTCAATAAAGATGCAATAGTGGTCAAAGACACACTTCATGGTCTTAAGGAAGGTTTATGGTCAAGACTAGACAAAGTGGTACAAGGTTTAATTACTTAGGATGTACAAGACCAATTTGTAAACAAAATGTGTGCTCCTTGTCCCCAATGGTGTTGTAGACGTGGGTAGAGGGGGGGGGGAAAGAAGGTTTCTAGAAGCCTTTGATAAATATCTAATGTTTACTTGCATTTTATGTAAGTTACATGTAGTAAGTTAAAGTATACATGGTTATTTTGTACATATACATGACTTTATCTTATTTTTCTTATGCACAAAGTGTAAAGAAATATTAACTTGGGTAATTTAATAAAAGTTTGAGTGTTGGGTACAATCGTGGGTATTTGTTGAAGCGTAGATAAATTTACGTGCTTCTGGTTACGCCTAAACGTACATTTATCGCGAAACGTATTTAATTTACGTAAGCAATAAAATAAATGAACAAGGATCATAATTATTCTCAAAATAATTATTTAATACTTGATTGATGTAAACGCTTAATTGTTTGATGCCCGTTTACAATGAACGCTAATTTTTAGCCTACGCGATTTAGCTTAACATTTACGATTTAAAGCAAACGCGTACAATACAAAAGGTACATTGTGGATTTATCGACGTCGTCAATGACTCTAAAACACAGGGTGTTATAGACTTCCCCCGTTAAACGAGCCTTGTCCTCAAGGCTCACGATGCAGCACTTGACGACGGTGTGGTCTTGGTGAAGAGGTGTGGGTATTTCTTCTTGAATTGGTCTTCACGTTCCCACGTGAACTCAGGACCTCTCTTGGAGTTCCATCGAACCTTGACTAATGGGATCCGGCTTCGCTTCAACCGTTTAACTTCAAGATGAAGTCCATCCAATGGAACGGCTAATGGTTCGTCGGCATGACACTTTTTTAGGTTGGACACATGGAATGTATTATGA